>JAJOOF010063702.1:0-13337 GCA_029582545.1 Solanum lignicaule | reverse complement strand
TAGTCCATCCCCAACCAAGGTAAAATGCTTTACTTGGTTGGTGGTTAAAAGAGCATGCCTGACACAAGAAGTTTTGAAGAAAAAAGGGGCCATCATAGTTTCCAGGTGCTTCTTATGCAATGAGACAAATGAAACAAACAGTCATCTATTTTTGCACTGCACCTTTACAGCACAACTTTGGTCTCTATTTCTCAACACAACAAAGACAAGCTGGACTATGCCGGAGCATACTGCAGATTTGCTTAGTTGCTGGATGAAAAGAGGAGGCAGCAAAAGTCAAAAGAAGTGGTGGAGGATCATCCCACAATGCATCTGGTGGACAGTTTGGAGAGAGAGAAATGGGAGGTGTTATGAAGATAGATCCAATTCCATCCAGAAAGTTAAATGGAATTGTATAATATCTTTCTACTTTTGGTGTAAAGAAGTAGGTTTAGAGGATATAGATCAGTTTGTAGATTTATTAAGATCTCTGTAAGTATCTTGTTTCCTAGTTGCTGTTTTTTTTATCTAACACTTTTTGATGGTGTCCAGCATGTCCTTAATGCTGAGGAAAACACATTTACCAGTTTCAAAAAAAAAAAAAACTCACTCGCACAGTTTTGCAGTGCTGCTATAAATTTGCCTTGACTGGTTCATTTCACTGTGTTTGGCGCTGTCGTTGCATGATTCTAACAAGGATGCTCCATGGAGAAACTTTAGGGTTGCTTGAAAATAGAGACTCGTGCTTTCACTTGACACAGAGTTCTGGAACAAGAAGTCAAGTTATGCCAACACAAATGAGAAAATAAATACACAAAAGAGAGCAAATGACAAAGCATATCATTAGCCCCCTCTTATCTTTGGATAAGAAGGAAAATTATGTAAACCTTGCGGCGATCTGCAAGATGTTTAAGGTTTGTGGCTTCTTTAATGGCATTCGCAGCGGCTTGACTTGCAGAATCCTTCCGAATAGGGCTGCGAGCGTCTGGAGCACGGGCCTTATTTGCAGGCGGAGTAGATTGTCGCAAACTATTAGGTTTGTTTCCAGGGTGCCTTTCAGATTTTTTACCCTGTCTTGAAGCATTCAACATCTCTCCTTCAAACGCATCTACTGCCAACAAGTTAGCCACACCCTCCCTTTTGAATGCAGGAACTGGTTGTGAAGATTGAACTGTCTCATTCTGACCTCTTATTGAAGGAGATGTTAAGTGTGACTTCCCTTTCTCAAGTACTTCAATTTGCTGAGTTTTTTCAGACGCAAGCTTCCTAGACGATCTCCCATCATCTCGATCAGTTAGAGCAGCCTGCTTTTTATCCAGGCCGAATATAACATCCAATTTAACTTCAGCACCATCAACAAATTTCGATTGAATAACACCTTTAACATTCTCATTCAACAATTCTCCAAAAGAATCTTTCTTGGAACCATGTTGTATTCTGTCAGAACTGGCACCAGATTTATCCTCAACCTTGTTTCTTCCGGATGTCAATTTCCCCTCATCTATTCTTTGATCTGAAGATTCATTTGAAATATCACGATCCTTAGTCGTACATTTGCCAGAATCAGATCTGATGGTACGATTCTTTTCTTTATGCTGAGAAAACAAAACCTTCTCATCCTTAGAGATAGACCCATTATTATGAAACTGACTGTTGTTCCTTCTTTCATTATTTAGGCTTTGGTCCAAGTTCTCTGTCCTGAAAGCATATTGATTAGCTTGACCTAATGGATCTGCAATTACATCAGTAAGCCGATGAGTAGCAAAATCAGAACCTTTCATCTTTTCTTTAATTGTACCACCTGATACATCATGGACATCTTTCTCCTGGTAATCAAGTTCAGCAGACTCCATTCCATGATGCTTGCCATTGGAAGATTCTTCTTTCTTTATCATCCCAGAACGATTGCTGCACCTATCGTTTTCACCATAAGAAGACCACCTTGGTGTAGAACTGGGAATGGAATTAGCATTTTTGTGTTCGTCTTTTCTCTTGGGGTTCCTTTTAGTTGCTGAACATAAATCCTTTTTTGAAATCCTCAAAGGAGATGAAGATACTGATTCTACTGGTGAACTCTTCGGTTCCTGAAGACTAGTTCTGTTCTTATGTGAACCAGACACTTTAGAAGAGCTCGAAGTGGCTGCAACAGAAGGCTGCAAAGCAGACGAATCCCTTTTTGGAGAATCTTCAGCATCTGCACTACGCTGAGACACAGTGCTGTAAAGATCTTGTCCAACTCGCTCTCCCTTCTTACCTCTGCCTTTTACATCAGTCTCTCCACTAGCTCTGCTTCTGCTGGAGTCTTTTCCCACGGACTTGGAGACCTTTGCTTTCTTTTCTTTCTTACGGCCGTTATCACAAGTCTCTTCTATAATATCTGGGGGAGGCTGTGTCTCAGGATTCTGGCATTCACTCCATTTCCTCTTAAGGGAGTCTTTACTGTCACATTTTTGGATTGAACCATCCAAAGAATGGCTTTCTGGATTTTTTGCTACAGCCAAATTTTTCAGTGAATCAACCTTTGGCTGCTTGTATTTATATTTATCTCTAACCTTCTCCGATCCAGATAAACCAGTGCTTGAGCTCTGTCCCGGTTTTGCCTCAATAGGATCGTAATCATTATGTGCATCATCTCTCCGGAACTTTTTAGCTGTAGAACCATCCAAATCTGTCTCACTTGTGTTCCTCATCTTTGAATTTTTTATACCTGCAAAACATGCCACGTAGAGTAAAGAGAAGTTCCAGAAATTCAAGGATTTCATCAAGTTCAAAATACAACAGCTTAAGATATACCCCCATCAGGATGATTCTCAAACGATCTTCTCTTCTCTTTTTGTTTAGGTCTCTGCTTCTCTACGATTGAGCTACTTGGCAGGCCCACCAGTTGATGGCCATTTTCATCACTTGGAGAATTAGTAGTACCATTCGAGCTTCTGCTATTTGGGGTTCCCTGATGGTTTCTTTTGACACCATTTGATGACAGTAAACCTTCCTGTTTGATGGCACTTGACACACCTTTTAATCCATAAATTTTCTTCCCACCAGCATCAACAGTTTGTATACCTGCTTTTTGGTGTTCTTGGCTGGCATGCGAAGTGTCAATATAAGTTGGTCCTGAGAGTGCCCCACCAGGATATTCATGCTCACTATATTGTTTGTCAGCAGCAGGTGCGGTAACACCACTCATCGGCACCTGGTAAAGAGCTCTTAGAACCATCGTCGTTTCCTCTTCACTGACACCACAGCGATTCAGTCCAGGCCTAGAAGATGAAGATAATTAATTAGCATTCAAAAAACATCTTAAATATTAGAAATTGTTTTCTGTTGTAATGATTAAGTATAAATATGATAATCCTTCAACCTAACATCCTTATACGTCTTCACCTTACAAATATGACTTCTCCTGAATAGAGAAAATTACTTATAACAAGACAGATAATCATGATCAAAGGATGAAAGCAAAGTTGGAGAAAACTTACAGCCAGGTCTGCAATTTACAAACCCACTTCTTGGGGAGACTGTCTGGATCAGTGCCAAGTGGCAGTATACGCCAAGTCTGACACTTGTCACAACATACCCAATCTTCTTTAACTACCGGAGCCCCAGCTCCTGGAGGTGCAGTAGGATTGGATTCAATGACTGTATGAGGAGCCCCATCTGAAGCCAACCTAGGATACTCCGCGGAAGCAAACGGCTTCTCAGTTTTCCTACCATTAACTTTTTCCTTCATTGAGCTATCACGTTCAAGTCTCTTCTTACTGATTACATCAGAACCCTTGAGCATTTCCTTTGAATGAATTTGCTCCAAACCAGTTTCAGCATCTTCTAGTTCGAGTTCTACGTCACCGAAGAATTCTTTGTATTTATCCCTGGCTAGGTTCTTTTTCATGTCCTCTGGTTCACTTTTAGATAAGAGGATGTTGCTAGAAGAGGTTTTCTTACCCTTATATGCTATAAATGAATCAGGAACAGAACCTTCCTTTATTACCTCGGTACTTTGGGCATTATGACATTGATTTCCTTTGGGTTTCATTGTGTCTCTAGATGCAAAAAGTTCCTTTTCAGGAGCCAGTTTCATTCCATCCTCATTGTTGGAGGAGCTTTTCTGACGAGATGACTGCTTGAGGGGACTAACTGCATCTACGTTTCGCACATTCATGTCTTTAGACTGTCCATTGTTGCATGAAGCATCAGCTTTTTCCTCTTCGTTTTGGCCTTCTTTCTTCAAGTATCCTGAGCTATGATCATTACAATCTGTCCCTTTAATTTCCATAGTTCTCCTAGATGAGGAAACCTTTCCACCAGACCCTTCAACAGAATTTAGGTCTAATGCAGTGACAGGCAGCAAAGATTTCTTGGATGTCCGCTCAGAGGATGCTTCTTTTCTCTTACCCTTAGTGGCTGTTTTTGAACTGTCAACTGTCTTCTCTGTATCTTTTGGAGGATCGGCAGCATTAGGGTATGGATTAGATAAAAGAGGGAGTTTCAAGGCCTTTGAAACAAGTTCTTCACAGGCAAGACCATCAATATCAATCTCCTTCTTTGATAATAAGGCACTATCATTTTCATTAGCACAGCCTTTGCCCTTTGCCAAGGAATTTTTGTCATAAGTTTTCAATTTCCTCGCCTCTGAAACTTCTCCATTTGCATAATGAGTACCATTCGCTAATGGCAAAGATTCAAGGCTTGCCTTTTTGTTCCCTTCATATCCACATTTTCCCCAAAGCTTTTCATTTTCGGTCAAGCTAATCAACTCGTCTGAGAGGGGGGATAACAATAAGGTATCACGCATTGGATGTGAGGTCATAATCTGTTCCAATGGGTTGATTAAGAAAATTGCAGATGCCAAGGTTAGATTAAACCAAAAAGAAGAAAAATAAAGCAAACTTAATGCTTGAGGGAAGATTCACCTGAAGTATACTAGTAGGGGACTCATCTGGGGAAACATGAAGGTCACGGGATACCCCTTCACTATCGATGGGGCTACCATCCAGCGATGATGATGGAGAGACATCCAGCCCAAGCCCACTGTAGATTTCCGCATTCTTTTGGGTCGACAAATTTTGAGGGCCAACTTTGATACGCAGCTTAAGCGATTTTGGGTCCGAGGCATTTCTTTGTTTCTTCACTTTTTGACCTTTTGAATTGGAATCTTCAGCTTGAGTAGTTGGTTGGGCAGAATTTGTTTCCCCCTTAAATTGTGGAGCCTTAAGTGCAGATACTGCTGCTGAACGGGCAGAAGATGCTGCAAACCTTCCTGACAGAGAAATGCTTGAAGATCCTAACGTGGTTTGTCGACCACCCTGTATAATTGGAAGATGCATATTGCTAGGTAAAAGTAGAATATCAATGTAAAATCATAATACTTCTTTGCTGCAGTAAACTATCATAAAAGAAATCATAAGGAGTCATTCAAAGGTTGCGTACCTCAGGGAGCAGATTGTTTGGTGATACTTGTCTGCTATTTTTGTTGGCCTCTGGTGGAGTCCTTGGATGAGACCAAGAAGGAGAAATCTGATAAGTAGGTAAAAATGAACCATACCCGCCAAATCTCGACCCTGTCAATATATGCAAAGTCAACAATCATCAGCTCATGGCATAAGCCTTGTCACTGTTAAACTTGTGCTTCTGGGAATACCCTATTTCCAGTATTACATACCCAGATTCTCAGCTGAAACTCCACCTTCAAAATCCCTTTGAAAATGTCCCAAAACATTGTAAAGTTTCTCATCCTTGACAGAGTAAGAGAATAGATATATGAGAAACTGGAAGAGTATTGCCATCAGAGGTGCGTAATGCAGTTATAAACACTAATACACAACACCTGCCAGAATACTTCCACCGACTCACTAACTAGCCCCTAGACCAACTCTAGATAGAGAAGTTATAAGCAAAAAATAGAATGAGCAAACGCAGGGTTTCTCTAACATCACAGTATACTTGGACAGAGACTCAATGCATTCTTGCTTAAAATTATGATATATCACATCGAAGGAGTACCCGCAAGAATAATTTCCGATTAGAGAAAAGTTCTAACAATTTTATATCAATGTTGGAAAGAATGTAATCAGTTTCTCTTTTTTTGATGAAGTAAGATGAAAAATTAATCACTTCTCTCTACACGCAATAGAATTACAAACTTAATCCTTCCACATTCTTCGGTAGCTTTTAGTCTAGCTAGATACATATCGATGAAGGGATAAGCTGAGATTTTTAAAAAAAAATCCAGATTCAGAGAACCCCTTTGCCTTAAAAGATTAAAAAAAAAAAAAGTATAGCAATAAATGGGCCTTGTACAGAGATAAACCCCCGATCCCAACTAGTTTGGGTTGAGTCATAGTTGATTGATACATTTGCCAGCAAAGCCCTTGCTTTATGGCAAGAAATTTCATTAGTCCCAAATTACTACATTAGATATAGTTATCATATACTAATATCTAATCATTACTCCCTCAAATTCATCTTATACGGTAGTGTTGGACTGGACACGGAGTTTAAGAACACATACCTAAAGTACACTACAAACTTGTGCAAATACATGCCATGGCATTTAAAGTTAAGATAGGAAGTTTAAAGTTTAACATTTTCAAAATATAGAAAGTTGTCATTTTAGATGGAACAAGAATAAAATGAAAAGAGCATCGTATTAAATAGAACTCATATGGAGAAGAGGAAATATTTATTATTAACACCAAGTAGATTCTTTTCAACTATGTTTTGCCTGCCTGCCACGAATTATATATCACAAGGTTCCAAAATTTACACTACTAGGTTGTGCTGATGAGGACTTGAAGTAATTAAGGTAAATCTATTTCTCAAAATAACCTAATTACTTACCATGATTTCTCTTAGAAATATTTTGATCACTTATTCATGAGGTTTAATAACATTCATTTTTTCCATTTCGTTATCAAGTTTTTCTTAGACATGATAAGGCATTTACTAACATTTGGTTTATAGACAGTCAGTTATATTGACCAACACTAGTTTAATAACATTCCTTCTTTCCCTTTTGTAATCAAGTTTCTCTCGACATGATAAGGCCTCTTATTAAGATTTGGTTTTATACCGTCAATTATATGAAGCAACAGGAGATATACACAACAAATAGTACGTAGATTGATCAAACACATAAGCTACATGCTAGCAAAGTAGAAAAGTCAAAAAATACACAAAATGAACCAATTGCAATTGAACTAAAAAAAAATGCTTCAATCTCAATTGTAAATCCATAACAGTAATCAACACAACTAAACAGAAAATAAATAAATAAGAAAACTCACAAGGTAAGATAGAGAAACATCAGGGTCAATGGTTGAATCATTCTTCTTGTTGTTATCATAGCTGTAAGTCTCTCCTTCTTCAAACTCAGTTTCCTCCATCATTTCTACTCCACCATCAAACCCTAAACCTATCCCCTTCCTTCCATCTCTACTCCAACCAGAAATCATTCAAATAAATACTCCAATCCAACCAAAAAAACTAAAAATTCAAAGATTTTTCACTTTTCACACCCCCAAAAACCTCTATAAAACTTCACACAAATTCCCCACCCATTTACCAATGTTCCAAAATTTCTCAACTTAACCAATCGAGATCGCAGAGAAACAGCACAAATTCACCAACACCAGCTGACCTTTATCAACAAAAATTAAATTAAATTAATCAAAATCCAACAACAAAAATGATTAAATCAATTAAAAAAACTGATACAGATTCAAAGAAATGATAATTCAGATTATTCTGGTATGTAAAAGCTTGGATCGCCCCTACTAAAGCTCAAAACTATGAGCAAAGAGAGAGAAAACAAAAATGAAGAAAGAGAGAGACTCTGGTTTTGGTGTATTACCAGCCGCGTTTATTTTGTGTTATTTTTTTTTTTGCCTTTTTTTTCTTTGTAAGAGTTAATTAATTTATCAGTATAATATATAGTATTTACATTACTTGACAGATAGAAGGCACACCCATAACCTAACAGCTAGACTTACTAAAATGCAAATTGATTTTTTTTTAAAATTTCATATAAATTTAACGAGCAAGTAAAATGATGGTATTATAATAAATGACAAGTGTTTTTATGTTGATTAAGATAGAGTTTTATATGTTATTCGCATTTGGTGTAAATTAAATTTAGATTTTAAATTTTTTGAATGAATTTAGTAAGTGAGTAAAATGATTGTATTATCTATGTAGATAATATTTTATTATAATAAGATAACATTTTGTTATTTGTATTTGATATATAATTAATTTGTTGCATATTGAATCTATGTTTTAGAAATTCTGAATAAATTTTACGAGTGAGTAAATGATCGTATTGTCTAAAAGATATTGCGTCAATAACATTTAATGATAATAAGATTGTGTTTTATTATTCGTATTCGATGTGTAATTTGTTGCAATTGAATCTAAATTTTAAAAATTCTGAATAAATAGCGAGTGAGTAGAATAATTGTATTGCTTAAAAGATAATGTTTTAATTAAAATTTATAATAAGATAGTGTTTTATTATCCGTATTCGATGTATAATATGTTGCAAATTGATTTTAGGGTTTAGAAATTCTGAATAAATTTAAGAAGCAAAGAAAATAATTGTATTACTTTAATTAACATTTATTATAAAATGACGTTACGTTTTACTATTGTTGCAAATTGAATCGTTGCTTTAGAAATCCTAAATAAATTTAACGAGCGAGTAAAATGCATGTATTGTCTAGGAGACATTGCTTTAATAATATTCATAATAAGATGACACTTTATCATTTGTATTCGATGTATAACCTGTTGCAAATGGAATCAAGGTTTTAGAATTTTTAAACAAGCTTAACGAATAAGGACTTTTTTTTGTGAATCTGAATTTTAGTTTAACCTAAATAGTATTGATTAGTACTAAGTACACATTATTAGCCGTGAATGAAATAAGGTGAAAAAAAGACCTAAAACGAACATGGAGGATTGATTTTCCCACCTTAAAGTACTAAGCATTTTAGGGATCTAGCTCGCCGATATAAAAAATCAAAAGATTCAATTCAGGGATGCTTGGAATTGGATTGAATCCTTAATTAGAGAGACTATGCTAAGCTATGTGAAGCTAAGGGAACAATCTTTAATTATCCGCTTTCAGCTATGGAGTACTAATTAGTAATTACGAAAATTTTGTATTGCGTACCAGTTTAATATTTATTCACAACTTTATTTTTAAAATAATATTAATTAATAAATTTTAAATTATATCATTAAGTTTAAAATAAATACCTAATAAATGTTACTAATTTTAATAATTTTTTGTTCTAAATTTTGAATTGGGAACAATATCTATTTGTTAAATTACTATAATTACCTATGTTTGACCAAAAAAAAAAGTACACACTAACTTATTAGAATAAAATAGTCCAGAGAAAAATATGTACTTTACTTTACTATTTGATAGAAAGTAAAGAATTTACTATACTAATAATTTTATTTTAACTAATATTTATAATAAAATAGCTTTTATCTCCTTATTCTTATTGTATGGTAATAAGATGCCTCTGAAATTAAAATTATCACATAACCTATAAGAATTTAGCTTTAAATTCCTTAACAATTTTACCTAATATGAGTGATAGTATTTGATTTAGACTAATCCACGATAAAGATAAAGTATTATCGTTTAAGCTCTTTATAATAGATATGGTCCAAAAGGACAAATTATTCAAGTGGAAAAGTAAAAAATAAAAATAAAAAGATTATATATTTCATTTAACAATTATTCATACATTTCTTATTAGTTATATTTTGATAATATATATAATCTAATATTAATATAAGATTCTAGCTTTAAACTCCTTAGTTATTTTTTTGCCTAATATGAGTGAAAGTATTTGATTTAAACTTATCCACTATGAAGATAAACTATAGTTCAAGCTCTTTGTTTAGAGATTGTTCAAAAAAATGATCCAAGTCAAAAATTAAAAAGAACTTTTTTAGTAAAAAAATTAAATATTTCATTTGGTATTTATTCATACACTTCTTAAAATAAAAGATAATTAATTATATTTTGATAATATAATATCTAATATTGTTATAAGTTATAAGAATCTAACTTTAAACTCCTTAATTATTTTATACCTAATATAAGTGATAGTGTTTTTTGATTTGGACTTATCCACTGCAAAGATAAAGTATAGTTCAACTATAAAAGATGATCCAAGACAAAAATTAAAAAAAACTATTTTAGTTTAGTAAAAAATTATATATTTCATTTGGTATTTAATCATACACTTGTTAAAATAAAAGATAGTAATTATATTTTGATAATATAATATCTAATATTGCAATAAAAATCTAGCTTTAAACTCCTTAATTATTTTACCTAATATGATTGATAGGAAGATAAAGTATAGCTCAAGCTCTTTATAATAAGGATGGCCCTAAAAAAGATAATCCAAAACGAAAATTTAAAATATTTTTTTAGTAAAAAAAATATATTTATTTGATATTTATTCATACACTTCTTAAAATAAAAATTATTTAATTATATTTTGAATATTTTAAATTATTAATATAGTTTAGTTTTTTCTGAAACGTTATTGATCTTATTTAAAATTTCATGAATCAATTTTGAAAAACATTTTTTAATTGGAATAATTATTGCAAAATTATGTTAGTACTAGTCAAAATAGAAAAAATAATGGTTGGTAAATACTTGATTTTGAAATTATCCACTATGAGGAGCATTTTTTTGACTGGATTTTGGTATTTTAAAAGTCAAACAGTAATTTTTTGAGAGTTAATAATTGGGCTTTGGTGGTCAACTGTGACCTATTCAAAGGCACCAAAAAGTTATAGGGTGAGTTTGATACCCAAAAAAATAATATTTAATTTTTTATATTTTGTTGATTAAATTTTTTTCTAAAATAATTAAAATTACGAAATAAGAAAGATAGATTTCATGAATGGAATCTGTATCATTGATGTGTCGTGAATTTATGATACTATTGACCTCAAAACTAAAGATTATTGCAAGTTCTTAAGCATATTTATATTTATGTTCGTTTGAGTATCGATTTTTTTATTATTAATTAAGAACATTATGGAGACAAACTGAGAGACATTTATATCTTTTTTCATAATTATGCACTTCTTCCATTAATTCTCGATTGGTTGTTTGATTATCGTAAGTATCTTTAATATGAGTTCTACATCAATCCTTGTTAGCGTTCTTACGACCATGAACAACTAAGCACCACAACTAGGGTTGTGGGAACCATGACTGGATAACAAAGTATGTTAAGTACAAAGTAATCCAAAATCAATATGCATGTATTACTGTTATCTTCGATTTTTTCGCTTTTTAACGAAACTCACCCATATTCAAGACTTGCTCGAGAGAGATGATTAGGAAAAAAAATGACAATAACAGAGATTCAGAGCTATTAACCTTCATTTAATGACTTGAGCCGAAGAAGAGATGATCTATCTAAAATCATAAACCAGAGTTAGAAATTAATAGAAATTCTAATTGACAAAACTAAATAGTCTAATTGAAAAAGAAACAATTAAACATTCGATATAGCAAAACTAAATAATTTTTGCAAGATTCATCTTAATAGTTCATGTTACAATTATTGCCAATAATTTTTCATTCCCAAAATAGTTGCACTTATGCACTTATTATGCTAGTAACTACTATTATTACAAGTAGAACACTTAGGAAAATGATAGAATTTGATTCAGAATTATCCACTATGAAGAGTATAGTTCAAATTCGTCAAAATTAAAACAATTTTTTTTTGTAAAAAAGTCATATATTTCATTTGATATTTATCCATATATTTATTTTCTTAAAATAAAAGATACTCCGTTAATTATAGTTTTCTAATATATTTTTTCCAATTGGGATAATTATTACAAAAATTATATTAGCGTACTAGTCAAAAGTGATGGCTAGTAAGTACTTGATCCATAAGATTACTTTGATTTTTAGAATCTTATGGTGTCAGATATAATTATCATTTGATTTTTTTTTCACATTCGATGTATTTTTTTAATTTTTTTTTTTTATCATTTGAGGAGTACTTTTTTTTATTGACTTATAAGTATTTTGGGAGTCAAAATAGTTTTTTTTTGGGATGTTTGAGAATGGGAGCTTTTTTATTATATATATATATATTTTAGTTGACTAAAATATTTTTCAAAAATAATTCTTGTGTTTTTTAGTTTTAGTAAATTTTTTAAGAAAAAAAAAATTCACTCACATAGTATATATAATTGAAAATCAATAATGCTAAATTAAATAAAATAAGGATTAAACTAAGAATATAGCTTTTAACACATACAGTAGAAGTGTTGTGTTCAATGTTTGAATTTTATTTTAAACTCTATGACATATACTTTCTCCGTCCAACAATAGTTGTCCACTATACTATTTTGGGATGTCTAACAATACTTGTCCACTTAATGAAATCAATGAATAATTTTACATTTAATTTCCAATTTACCCTTATCGTTAATTATAGTCATTTTCCTATTACATTTTTTAAGACATTGTATTTATTATATTCAAATAGTAGTATAGTAAAATTATCATTTTATTTATAGTTTCTTAAGAAGTGTGCAAAGTCAATAGTGAACAACTATTGTTGGATAGATGGAGTAATAGTTACATCAACACTTTAAGTTTGCATGTATTGACTCTTTCAAGGCGCCAGAAACTATTGAGGTACATCACATTGTTATATCAAGACTCACATGGTGGACACATGTGGAATATATATTGCTCTACATGAGTTGTGACGATATCGATTTTGGAAGCCGCCATAACGATATCGATTCTAACCAACATGAGTTGTGACTTGTGATTTATTGGTAGAATTGCTTCACTCTTAATCAGACGTTTCGAGTTTGAGTTCTGAATATGAAAAAAATCTTGTTGGGAGCGTCATCTTAGAATGAAATCTGCAATGCATGTGGAATATATATTGCTCTACATGAGTTGTGACGATATCGATTTTGGAAGCCGCCATAACGATATCGATTATGACCAACATGAGTTGTGACTTGTGA
Source organism: Solanum lignicaule (assembly GCA_029582545.1). Classification (NCBI taxonomy): domain Eukaryota; kingdom Viridiplantae; phylum Streptophyta; class Magnoliopsida; order Solanales; family Solanaceae; genus Solanum; species Solanum lignicaule. The sequence goes on along the minus strand of JAJOOF010063702.1, from coordinate 311 downwards.
TTTATTGGTAGAATTGCTTCACTCTTAATCAGACGTTTCGAGTTTGAGTTCTGAATATGAAAAAAATCTTGTTGGGAGCGTCATCTTAGAATGAAATCTGCAATGCATGTGGAATATATATTGCTCTACATGAGTTGTGACGATATCGATTTTGGAAGCCGCCATAACGATATCGATTATGACCAACATGAGTTGTGACTTGTGATTTATTGGTAGAATTGCTTCACTCTTAATCAGACGTTTCGAGTTTGAGTTCTGAATATGAAAAAAATCTTGTTGGGAGCGTCATCTTAGAATGAAATCTGCAATGC
>JAJOOF010063701.1:0-37248 GCA_029582545.1 Solanum lignicaule | reverse complement strand
TTCAACATTACAAAAATAAAAATACCGACCTCCAGAGGTCGGAATTTAAAAAAATGAATATTTCGACATAAAATAAAAACCGACCTCGAGAGGTCAGTAAATACCGACCTCCAGAGGTCGGTATTGAATAGCGACCAAGCTTTTTCCGACCTAAGCTGGGATGTCGGTTTTAGGTCGCTATTTCAAGGAATACCGACCTCCGGAGGTCGGTATTTATAGGTCGGTATTCACAGTTTTTTTAGTAGTGTTAGGACCTACTTCTTTACCAAAAGTGTAATTAATCATCATCATATCTATCTATATTACCTTGGAAGCATGAACTCCTAACTTGAATGTTAAATTACTATAAAATTCCTAACTTCGGTTGTGACTTTTTCAATAAGTTGTGACTTTTCTGATAAGTTGTGACTATTCTGATAAGTTGTGACATTTTTCAAAGGGTTGTGATTTTTCGATGAGTTGTGGCTTTTCCAAAGAGTTGTGACTTTTTTAATAAGTCGTGACTTTTTTAAAGGATTGTGACTTCTCAAAAATGTCATGACTTTTTAGATAAGACACAAAAAATATTTGTTCATACTACCCTTTGTTGACTATAAATAGAGGGATTCCTCTCATTTTTCAACCACAATTTTTTTTTTAATCTTGTACTCTTCTTCTTCTTGCATTTTAAATTTTTTTGTGTGATTTATTGTCATTGAGTGAGTTCGAAGTTTACCAGAATATGAGGTACCACTATTCTGATGAAATAAGTCGTTCTATCTTAAGAGGGTACGTGTTGGGAAAGGCAAGGCACTAACAAGAATGCCCGACAGGATAATAGCGGAATAATACCCAAGTCTAAACTTTCCCTTTCAATTTGAACCAAGAGAAGACAAACCAAATCAAGCAATACGAAGAATGGACAGCAAATATATCAACCAAACTAAAACAATAAGATAAAAGCAAGCCAATCACACAAGACACAACGATTTACGTGGAAAACCCTTCGATGTGAAGAGTAAAAAACCACTGGACCAAAAGCTCCACTATAAACACCAAGAGTTACAAAATTGTTCTCCAAAATAGGCCACAAAACAAGCGCCAAACAACAAGCAACAATAAAACAAGATTGCACCAAAACTAGAGAATTAAAGGAGAAATTTCACCTAAAAACAAGCTATTGTTCACACCCCACAATCAGCATCTACAGACCTCTAAATTCGATCTTCACCATTGAATTGCACGAAACAGATGTTGAGAACTCCCAGTTCAAATTTGAGCACGATCCAACGGTTAACAAAGCGGCAAACTCTGTCTGAAGTGGACTGTCTAAGCAGAAAATTTCCTGAAGCAAAAACAAGATTTTTCTTACTCTCAATCTCCAAAACGAATCTCCCTTGATTTCTCTCTCTTGTGTTTCTTAAAATAAGACCAAATAAGCCTAATATATGTAACATAATATTGGGGTTATAGGCTAAAGTGGGCTAGTCCTAATAAGACTTTTATTTATCCACATAGGAATGGAAAAAGATCCTAAACCCAACAATTCTCCCCCTCACAACTATGTGGAGGAGACCACCATCCCGACGATCATGCAACAATCCCCAAACTTCCCTCTTGGAAAAGCTTTAGTCATCATGTCGGAACCATTATCATTAGTGTGGATCTTTTCAAGTTCAAGCAACTTAGAATCCAACACATCTCGAATCCAATGATACCTCACATCAATGTGTTTAGACCGACCATGAAATGTAGAATTCTTGCCAAGATGAATAACACTTTGATTGTCGCAATAAAGCACATATCTCTCTTGAGCACAACTAAGTTCCCCCAAAAATCTCATCATCCAGATCAACTCTTTGCAAGCTTCAACAACAGCAATAATCTTAGCCTCTGTAGTAGATAAAGCAACACATTTTTGCAACCTAAATTGCCAAGACACAGCTCCCCCTACAAAAGTAATCAAGTAGCCTGAAGTAGACTTACGAGTATCAACATCACCAGCCATGTATGAATCAGTGTAACCACAAAGAATAGGCTTCCCTGTACCAAAACACAAACTCAAACTAGAAGTGCCACAAAGATATCTCATAATCCACTTTAAAGCATTCCAATGTTCTCTTCCCGGATTAGAAAAAAACGACTAACAATACCAATAACATGAGCAATATCTGGTCTTATACACACCATTGCATACATCAAACTACCAACAGTTGAAGCATAAGGAACTTTCTTCATATCTTCCTTCTCACCATCACTGGAAGGACAATCTCTACTACTCAATTTGAAGTGCATAGCTAAAGTGTATTGACAACCTTAATTTTGTCCATGTTGAATCTACGAAGTACTTTCTGAATATGCTTCTCTTGTGACAACCAAAACTTCTTGGCATCTCTATCACATATTTTCTGCATGCCAAGAATATGTCTTGCTGGTCTCTAGTCTTTCATGGCAAAAGACTTATTCAACTCTAGCTTCAACCCTTTAATCCTGTAAACATTATGACCAACAACAAGCATGTCATCAACATAAAGCAAAACGATAATAAAGTCACCATCAGAGAATTTTTGCACAAAAACACAATGCTCTGAATAAGTCTTCTTGAAGACCTGCTGACACATAAAAGAACCAAACTTCATGTACCATTGCCTAGGAGCTTGTTTTAAACCATACAAGCTCTTCTTCAATTTGCAAACATAATTCTCTTTGCCCTTGACTTCAGCCTTCCAGCTGCTCCATATAAATTTCTTCATCCAAGTCACCATGGAGAAAAGCAGTTTTAACATCCATCTGTTCAACTTCCAAGTCCAGACTTGCAGCCACGCCTAGAATCACACGGATGGATGACAACTTCACAACTGGAGAGAATATCTCATCAAAATCAATCCTTTTTTTTTCTGGCTAAACCCTTCACAACTAATCTAGCCTTGTACCGTAGAACTGGGTTACCATCTTCATGTTTCACTGGGAAAACCTACCTGTTTTTCAAAGCTTTTCGATCTTTAGGTAAAATAACCAAATCGAAGGTATGATTATCAAGTATAGACTTCATTTCATCCTCCATAGCATCAAATCACTTTTCTTTTTCTTCACTTACCATGGCCTCATCAAGACTCTCTGGTTCTCCCCCATCAGTCAAGAGTACATACTTCTTGAAAGAATAACGAGATGAATGTATTTTCTCTCTAGTAGATCTTCTGAGAGAACTCTCTGAAGCATCAATAATAGTTGGTTGCAGACCAACCACATTGTCTTGCATTGGAGCATCAGCGGCATACTGGTCATTTTGAATATGATCACCATCTTCAATATCAACTTGATTTTCATCATTTTGAAGATTTTCACCTAGTGGAATAGTCAAAGGCACTGGATCAACGTCAACTAGGCTGTCACTACTCTGAGAATCAACTTTCTCAAATTTGTCAAGATCTTCAATTATTTGGTCTTCAAAGAACACAACATCACGGCTTCTATCAAGTTTCTTCTAAACTGGATCAAAGAAACGATATCCAAATTCATCTTGACCATAACCAACAAAGATACATTGCCTAGTTTTAGCATCTAACTTTGACCTTTCATCCTTAGGAACATGCACAAAGGCTTTACACCGAAAAACTTTAAGATGATCATAAGAAACATTCTTACCAGACCAAACTCTATCAGGGACATCACCATTCAAAGCAACAGTAAGAGATAAATTGATAACATATGCAGTAGTATTAAATGCTTCTGCCCAAAAGGAATCTGACAACTTAGCATCTGAAAGCATACATCTAACTCTCTCAACAAGAGTTCTATTCATCCTCTCCGCCAAACCATTTAGCTGAGGAGTCTTTAGAGGAGTTTTCTGATGCCGAATACCCTGCTCTCTGCAATATTTATCAAAAGGGCCAATATACTCACCACCATTATCAGAATGAATGCATTTCAATTTCTTCCATGTTTGTCTCTCAACCAAGGCATGGAAACTCTTGAACACATCAAGTACCTGATCCTTGGACTTCAAAGAGAATACCCAGAATTTGCGTGAATAATCATCAATAAAAGTCACAAAATAAAGTGCACCACCATGATACCTTACCTTAAAAGGACCACACAAATCAGAATGTACCAACTCCAGCAAATCAAGCTTTCTTGAAGGCGGATGACTCTGAAAAGAAACTCTCTTTTGTTTACCTGCTAAGCAATGAACACACGAAATTTTTTACAATGGTAGAAGTCCAACCAACAATAGTTGTGTGACCCTCCATTAATTAATTGACACTTGAATAATGAGTCTACTTCTTTACCTTTTTACCATCTCTCTCTTACTCACCTCTCTTTTCTTTCATTTTTTTTTACTCCTAATAAATATCTAATTCTCAAAACATAATTAAATAATTAATACATTTGATTAAAAAAATATCGATAAATACATTTTCTGTTAAAATAACTTAAACACTTATAAAATTGTTAACATTAAAAATAAACTTATTTTTCAGTATATTTAATAGAATCAAATTAACTCAAAATACAAACTAATTTACTTTAGCATATAAATTGATTTGATAAGATTATTTTTGTTTTGATTTTTGATCTTATTTTGAAATTACACATACTTTTTCTTTCACCATAACCATATTTAAATATAAGAATGGCAACGAGACAGAACAGGACAGGGAGTGGCAGACTCATAAACATTTAAAAAAAATTTATACAGGTGACACGGGTCACAAAGCGAAATTTACGTCTTTTAAATTAAAACTTACAATGCTTAATTTATTTTCAAGAATCAATCGGTTCCATATAATTTTAAATTAACTACTCATTATATTATTATTATTATTATTATTATTATTAAAATAATAATAATAATAATAATAATAATATCATTCAATCTTAATATTATTAGAATTCATTTTTCATGTCTTTACGTACATTCAGTTATATTATATATTTTCCAACGTTTTTCTATCAAGTATTTTTAAAAATTATAACTTAAATTAAGAAAAATAATGGATACTCTCTGTTAAGAGAATGACTATAAATATATGAACTAAAAAGAATTAAAATAACAATGACTATAAATATATGAACTAAAACAGAATTAAAAAAAATATATATGAACAACTAAATTTGAATTAATTTGTTTTTTTAGGTGCTAGTAATTGAGAAAACACTAAATATTTGTGAGTTAATTTGATATTATTAAAAATATTGAATGATATGAGTATTTTAAATACTCAGTCCTAAAAACATTTTTAGTTATTGTGATAAAAAAAATATTATTAATTCTTTTATTCAATATATCAACATCTTAAGAAAATGAAGTTAAGAAATATTTATTAGGAGTAAGAAAATAGGAAAATGAATGAAAAGAAGGGTGAGTAGGAGAGAGATGGTAAAAAGGTAAAGAAATAGACACATTATCCAAGTGTCAATTAATTAATGGAGGGTCACACAACTATTGTTGTTTGGACCTCTACCATTATAAAAATTTTCATGAACACACTTGTTCAACTTTGCTTGTTTCACTCCAAAAAGCAAATTCTTCTTAGCAAAATTGTTCATCCCCTTCTCGCTCATATGACTCAGTCTTCTCTGCCATAACAATGATGAAGTGTCATTCTCCACCAAATTTACTGAGCCTCTAAAAATGGAGCCCTGAAAAACATACAAGTTAGAAAACTTATCACCACGAGCTACAACCATCGAACCTCTAGTAAGCTTCCACTGACCAGCACCAAGAGTATTAACATAATCCTCATTATCAAGGTATCGCACGGAAATCAAATTCAAACGACATCTGGAGCATGTTTGACATTGTTGAGAACTAGTTTGGAACCATTATTACTTTCCAAACAAACTGTCATAATACCAAGAATTGCAACCTCATGATTATTACCCATTTTCAACAACTCAAAATTACCTGGAGTATAAGAAGAAAATAATTCCTTCCTAGGCGTGACATGAGAAGTAGCACCAGAATCCACAAACCAGCTAGACTCATCGCGAACAAGATTGACGGCATTTTCATCACAAGAAGCAAGAAGATCATCATTAGCATCAACAACAACACGATTTTCATTGTCACCTTCTTTCTTTTGTTGTCTCATATCTCTCTTATACTTAAAACAATATTTCTTGATATGCCCATTCTTGTGGCAATAGTCACATGTAACATTCTTGTATTTAGACTTTGACCTACATCTACTTTTATCTCTGTCACTCTGACCTCTAAACTTGTTTCTCCCCTATCTTCAGTAACCAAAACATCGGAGTGTGAAGTAAAAGAAGTTGAGCCTTGAGATCTTCTTCTCATCTCTTCATTCAAGACACCACTCTTAGCATATTCCATGGTCACCACACCACTGGGAGTAGAATTAGTCAAAGAAACTCGAAGAGTTTCAAAAGAGTCTGGCATAGTATTAAGAAGTCATAGTCCCTGTATTTCTTCATCGAATTTTACATTCATTCCAGATAGCTGGTCAAGAACACCCTGAAAATCATTAATATGATCAGAAATAGGAGTGCCCTCTTTATACATGATATTCATCAATTGTTTCAATAGAAACAACTTATTGTTGCCGGTCTTCGAAGCATATAGCGTCTCGAGCTTGTCCCACAAACTTCTAGCATGTGTCTCATTCAGAATGTGATTTCGAACATTATCTTCAACCCATTGTCTAATATAGCGACAAACCTGCAAGTGCTCAAATTCGTATTCCTCATCCGTCATGGACTGGGGTTTATTAGAGATAAACACAGGTAAATACATTTTTCTTGACAAATAGAAGATCTTTCATCTTGTCTCTCCAAATATGATAGTTACTACCATTCAAACAAACCATCTTTCTCATATTTGTCTCCATCATTCAAATCAATAATGAACAACAACCAATGCACTGATACCACTTTGTTTGGAAAGGCAAGGCACTATCAAGAATGCCCGATAGGATAACAGCGGAATAATACCCTAGTCTAAACTTTACCTTTCAATTTGAACCAAGAGAAGACAAACCAAATCAAGCAATATGAAGAATGGACAGCAAATATATCAACCAAACTAAAGCAATAAGATAAGAACAAGCCAATCACACAAGACACACCGATTTACATGGAAAACCCTTCGATGTGAAGAGTAAAAAACCACAGGACCAAAAGGTCCACTATAAACACCAAGAGCTACAAAATTGTTCTCCAAAATTGGCCAAAAAACAAGCGCCAAACAACGAGCAACAATAAAAAAGGATTGCACCAAAACTAGAGAATTAAAGAAGAGATTTCACCCAAAATCGAGCTACTGTTCACTCCCCAAAATCAGAAGCTACAGGACTACAAATGCGATCTCCACCGTTGAATTGCAAGAACCAGGAGCGGAAAACTCCCAGTTCAAATTTGAGCATGATCCAACGGTTAACGAAGTGGCACACTCTGTCTGAAGTGGACTGCCTGAGCAGAAAATTTCCTGAAGCAAAACCTAGATTTTTCTCTCTCTCTCTCTATCTCTAAAACGAATCGCTCTTGCTTATTCCCTCTTGTGTTTCTTAAAATAAGACGAAATAAGCCTTATATATGTCACATAATATTGGGGTTACAGGCTAAAGTGGGCTGGTCCTAATTAGACTTTTATTTATCCACATAGAAAGGGAAAGAATATCCTAAACCCAACAATTCTCCCCCTCACACATATGTGGAGGAGACCGCCATCCCAGCGATCATGCAACAATCCCCAAACTTCCCTCTTTGCAAAGCTTTAGTCATCATGTCGGAACCATTATCATTGGTATGGATCTTTTCAAGTTCAAGCAACTTAAAATCCAGCACATCTTGAATCCAATGATACCTCACATTAATGTGTTTAGACCGACCATGAAATGTAGAATTCTTGCCAAGATGAATAATACTTTGACTGTCGCAATAAAGCAAATACCTCTCTTGAGCACAACCAAGTTACCTCAAAAATCTCTTCATCCAGATCAACTCTTTGCAAGCTTCAACAACAGCAATAAGATCAACCTCTGTAATAGATAAAGCAACACATTTTTGCAACCTAGATTGCCAAGACACAGCTCCCCCTACAAAAGTAATCAAGTAGCCTGAAGTAGACTTACGAGTATCAACATCATTAGCCATGTCTGAATTAGTGTAACCACAAAGAATAGGCTTCCATGTACCAAAACACAAACTCAAACTAGAAATGCCACAAAGATATCTCATAATCCACTTTACAGCATTCCAATGTTCTCTTCCCGGATTAGAAAGAAAACGGCTAACAGTACCAACAACATGAGCAATATCTGGTCTTGTACACACCATTGCATACATCAAACTACCAACAGCTGAAGCATAAGGAATTTTTGTTATATCTTCCTTCTCACCATCACTGGAAGGACAATCTCTACTACTCAATTTGAAGTGCATAGCTAAAGGTGTATTGACAACCTTAACGTTGTCCATGTTGAATCTATGAAGTACTTTATGAATATACTTCTCTTGTGACAACCACAACTTTTTGACATCTCTATCACGGACAATCTGTATGCCAAGAATCTGTCTTGCTGGTCTCAAATCTTTCATAGCAAAAGACTTATTCAACCCTAGCTTCAACTATTTAATCCTGCAAACATTATGACCAACAACAAGCATGCCATCAACATAAAGCAAAACGATAATAAAGCCACCATCAGAGAATTTTTGCACAAAAACACAATGATCTGAAGAAGCCTTCTTAAAGCCCTGGTGACTCATAAAAGAACCAAACTTCATGTACCATTGCCTGGGAGCTTGTTTTAAACCATACAAGCTCTTCTTCAATTTGCAAACATAATTCTCTTTTCCCTTGACTTCAAAGCCTTCCATCTGCTCCATATAACTTTCTTCATCCAAGTCACCATGGATAAAAGCAGTTTTAACATCCATTTGTTCAACTTCCAAGTGCAGATTTGCAGCCAAGCCTAGAACCAGATGGATGGATGACGTCTTCACAACTGGAGAGAATATCTCATCAAAATCAATCCTTTTTTTTCTAGCTAAACCCTTCACAACTAATCTAGCCTTGTACCGTAGAACTGGGTTACCATCTTCATGTTTCACTCGAAAAACCCACCTGTTTTTCAAAGCTTTTCGATCTTTAGGTAAAATAACCAAATTGAAGTTATGATTATCATGTAGAGACTACATTTCATCCTCCATAGCATCAAACCACTTTTCTTTCTCTTCACTTTCCATGGCCTCATCAAGGCTCTCTGGTTCTCCCCCATCTGTCAAGAGTAAATACTCATTGGAAGATTAACGAGATGAAGGTATTTTCTCTCTAGTAGATCTTCTGAGAGAACTCTCTGAAGCATCAATAATAGTTGGTTGCAGACCAACCACATCGTCTTGCACTGGAGCATCAACGGCATTGTGGTCATTCTGAATATGATCACCATCTTCAATATCAACTTGATTTTCATCATTTTGAAGATTTTCACCTGGTGGAATAGTCAAAGACACTTGATCAACGTCAACTAGGTTGTCACTACTTTGAGAATCAACTTTCTCAACTTTGTCAAGATCTTAAATTGTTTGGTCTTCAAAGAACACAACATCACGACTTCTAACAAGTTTCTTCTAAACTAGATCAAACAAACGATAGCCAAATTCATCTTGACCATAACCAACAAAGATACATTGCCTAGTTTTAACATCTAACTTTGACATTTCATCCTTAGGAACATGCACAAATCTTTTACACCCAAAAACTTTAAGATGATCATAAGAAACATTCTTACGAGACCAAACTATGTCAGGGACACCACCATTCAAAGCAACAGTAGGAGATAAATTGATAACATATGCAGCAGTATTAAATGTTTCTGCCCAAAAGGAATCTGACAACTTAGCATCTGGAAGCATACATCTAACTCTCTCAACAAGAGTTCTATTCATCCTTTCCGCTAAACTATTCAGCTAAGGAGTGTTTGGAGGAGTTTTCTGATGCGGAATACCATGCTCTCTGCAATATCTATCAAAAGGGCCAATAGACTCACCACCATTATCAGAACGAATGCATTTCAATTTCTTTCATGTTTGTCTCTCAACCAAGGCTTGAAAACTCTTGTACACATCAAATACTTGATCCTTGGACTTCAAAGAGAATACCCAGAGTTTGCGTGCATAATCATCAATAAAAGTCAAAAAATAAAGTGCACCACCATAAGACCTACCTTAAAAGGACCACACAAATCAGAATGTACCAACTCCAGCAAATCAAGCTTTCTTGAAGGCGGATGACTCTCTTGATGGCGGATGACTCTGCAAATAAACTCTTTTATGTTTACCTTCTACGCAATGAACACACTTGTTCAACTTTGTTTGTTTCACTCCAAAAAGGAAATTCTTCTTAACCAAATTATTTATCCCCTTCTCGCTTATATGACTCAATCTACTATGCCATAACAATGATGAAGTATCATTCTCCACCAAATTTACTGAGCCTTTAAAAATGGAGCCCTGAAAAACATTCAAGTTAGAAAACTTGTCACCACGGGCTACAACCATTGAACCTCTAGTAAATTTCCACTGACCAGCACCAATGGTATTAACATAACTCTCATTATCAAGGTATCCCACGGAAATCAAATTTAAGTGAACATCTGGAGCATGTTTGACATTGTTGAGAATAGTTTGGAACCATTATTACTTTCCAACCAAACTGTCCCAATACCAAGAACTGCAACCTCATGATTATTACCCATTTTCAACATCTCAAAATTACCTAGAGTATAAGAAGAAAATAATTCCTTCCTAGAATGACATGAGAAGTAGCACTAGAATCCACAAACCAGCTAGACTCATCGCGAACAAGATTGATGGCATTTTCATCACAAGAAGCAAGAAGATCATCATTAGCAACAACAGCAACACGATTTCATTGTCACCTTCTTTCTTTTGTTGTCTCATATCTCTCTTATACTTAAAACAATATTTCTTGATATGCCCATTCTTTAGGAAATAGTCACATGTAACATTCTTGTATTTAGACTTTGACTTACATCTACTTTTATCTTTGTCACTCTGACCACTGAACTTGTTTCTCCCCCTATCTTCAGTAACCAAAACATCGGAGTGTCAAGTAAAAGAGTTGAGCCTTGAAATCTTCTTCTCATCTCTTCATTCAAGACACCACTCTTAGCATATTCAATGGTCACAACATCACTGGGAGTAGAATTAGTCAAAGAAACTCGAAGAATTTCAAAAGAGACTGACAGAGTATTAAGAAGTCATAGTCCCTGTATTTCTTCATCGAATTTTACATTCATTCCAGATAGCTGGTCAAGAACACCCTAAAAATCATTAATATGATCAGAAATAGGAGTGCCCTCTTTATACCTAATATTCATCAATTGTTTCAATAGAAACAACTTATCGTTGACAGTTTTCGAAGCATATAGCGTCTCGAGCTTGTCCCACAAACTTCTGACATGTGTTTCATTCACAATGTGATTTCGAACATTATCTTCAACCCATTGTCTAATATAGCGACAAACCTGCAAATGCTCAAATTCGTATTCCTCATCCGTCATGGACTGGGGTTTATTAGAGATAAACACAGGTAAATACATTTTCTTGACAAACAGAAGATCTTTCATCTTGACTCTCCAAATATGATAGTTACTACCATTCAAACAAACCATCTTTCTCATATTTGCCTCCATCATTCAAATCAATAATGAACAACAACCAATGCACTGATACCACTTTGTTGGGAAATGCAAGGCACTAACTAGAATGTCCGACAGGATAACAATGGAATAATACCCAAGTCTAAACTTTTCCTTTCAATTTGAACCAAGAGAAGACAAATCAAATCAAGCAATACGAACAATGGATAGCAAGTATATCAACCAAACTAAAGCAATAAGATAAGAACAAGCCAATCACACAGGACACAACGATTTACGTGGAAAACCCTTCGATGTGAAGAGTAAAAAACCACAGGACCAAAGGCTCCACTATAAAAACCAAGAGTTACAAAATAGTTCTCCAAAATTGGCCACAAAACAAGCGCTAAACAACGAGCAACAATAAAACAAGATTGCACCAAAACTAGAGAATTAAAGGAGAGATTTCACCCATAAATGAGCTACTATTCACGCCCTAAAATCAGAAGTTACAGTCCTCCAAATCCGATCTCCACCGTTGAATTGCAAGAACCAGATGCTGAGAACTCTCAGCTCGAATTTGAGCACGATCCAACGGTTGAGGAAGCGAAAAACTCTGTCTGAACCGGACTGTCTGACCAGAAAATTTCCTGAAGCAAAAACGGGATTTTTCTCTCTTTCTCTCAATCTCTAAAACGAATTTCTTTTGTGTTTCTGAAAATAATACCAAATAAGCCTTATATATGTCACATAATATTGGGGTTATGAACTAAAGTAGGTTGATCCTAATAAGACTTTTATTTATCCACATAGGAAGAGAAAAAAGATCTTAAACCCAACAGTACGTTCCATAACCTTGAGTACTTGAAGAATTTTTTTTTGATGATATAATAATTATTTTTTTGCTTAATATATACATTAATATGTAATGTTCCAATATATGAATTTAACGTGATGTAGTCTAAATTCATTTGTTTTTGTTAACAATTTCCTTTTGATGTAGATATATGCTTCTAAATATCTTTTTCTAAAATTTAGAGAATTGTAACAATTTGTTTTTTTTATGGTTAAGACAAAAGAATGACTTTATTCATCAATGTTACTTATGTGATTTAGATTGTCAGAAAGTTTGCTTCAAAATAGTTATTACTATATAAAAACATTGTCCTTTTGTTTTACTCATTTACTATTTTTTAATATTTAAGTATTTTAGACAAAGAAAAATTCATATGACTTGTAATAACGCCAGTTGAAGTTTGTATTAGTTTAATTATTATTCTTTATTTAATAGCTAATTTTTGTGAGATAAATATTTTCATTAATGCAAATATATATTTATATTTAAATTAAAGGGAAAAATGTCTGAAATATATCCGAACTTTGACTGAAATTGCTGCAACGACACTAAACTTTGGAAAGGACCTTTTACCCCCCATGCACTCTTTAATAGCGTATTTTAAAGATATATATGTGCATACGTGGACATCATAAATATTTTATAATTATAAATAGTAACGTGTCCACATGGGCACATATATACCTTTAAAATACACTATTAAATAGTGCAGGGGGTAAAAGGTCCTCCATAAAGTTTGGTATCGTAACAACAATTTCGACAGAAGTTGGAGTATTTTTCAGACCGTTTTCCCTAAATTAAAGTATTATATATGTCACAAATGTATTATCAAGTTAACAAGATCTTCTAACTTCAAAATATATTATTTTAAAATCTTTCGAGTTCATTTTTTAGAAAAAAAAACTCACAACAAATGTGAAAATATGTGAATATATGTAAGTATAAAATTTATTAGAAATTCAGTTATTGCACATTAAGTCTTTAGTTATAACATTATAAATTCTTTTAGTTATTACTCCCTTTGTCCCTAATTACTTGTCCACTTTTGAATTGACAGACCTATTAAGAAAGCAATTATTGACATAGTGAGTTTACCATTTTACCCCTATTAATTATGAAGTAGATGAATTTTCAAGAAGTTCTACCTTTTTCAAAGTAATTAATTAAGGGTATAATATGTAAAAATATTTTGTCTTTTCTTGATTTGTCAAAATTGACAAGTAATTAGGTACAACTAAAAAAGGAAAAGTGGACAAGTAATTATGGACAGATCGAGGGAGTATTAATTATTGCAAACGTTCTTCACACTCTTTTACATTCTTAGTTATAATATTATAATTAAATTTCATAGCTATTACATTAATTATTTTTGTCTTTCAACTTTCCTTCTATTATTTTTTTATCAATAATTTTTCATATTATTATACCGTCCCTATATATGTGATAATACAATGTTGTTATTTTTTCTTTGACGAATCATGCTTGGTTGAATAAATTAAAAATCGTTTACAAGTATATGAACTATATCTTTGTTGAGTGTAAGATGAACAGGTGATTATATATATGATTTCACAGATAGAATATATTCTTTAATTTTAATTTTTCATTTTTCCAATAAAAAAATGGAAACCTTTCTCAATTAATCATAGACAGTCAGATAACTATCTTTGATTTATAAACACAGTCAATCGAGAAGTCAAATATGAGAGCCAACAAGAACGTCATATATTATGTTATAACTTATAAAATAAAAACTAGTATACAAAAAATAGTTCTAAAAGATAAATGTAGTTGTTCTCTTCACATGCTCATATGAAATCTAAACAATTTAACGTGGAATACACGTGCAAAGCACATCTGGTTAGATGACAAGAAAAATACAAAACAAATATCGTCTTTAAGGTAATATTAGTGAGATACAACTAATTACATGATTGAACCTCATCAAATTGAAATAAATATATACATTATTGTATTTAACTAATAAGTTTTTTCATTGACCATCTTCATAGGTTCACGTAAAAAATAGATATATATGACGATCCACATTGAACATTCACAAAAGAATCTGCATAATTATTTTGTGCTAAGCTTATTATTCAAACCTTCTCTTAAATAAGCAATACTATTTTACTATGACATATATTTTCAGAATTGGTAATCACGTGCAACGCACGTATCAACGAACTAGTATATATAATGTCAGGTTGACTTGGTATCTGTTGACATTAAGTTAAAACCAAAGCAAGTATAGCTGGGGTTTTGTACACTCCTATAGCATACATCAAAATCCCTAATAATCAGATTGTTCTAACACATAAATTTGCTGCTATTCTCTAAGATTCTACTCACATTCAAACTGTCCCAGTTAAGTCTTACACTAGGGAGGAGATTGTTTATTCCACTTGCGAAATAAAACTCCACAATAAGCCCAAGCTATTTATGGTCATCAAATGGCAGAGTGGAGTACATCCATGCAAGTCATCATGGCCATTTTTCTGCCATCTTCGCAGCTGACGCTGCTTAACTGGGAACTCTTAACAACTTTCCTGGATATCTTTTGACATTATCCAGGCATTCATGCAACATATAGATATGTCTGAATCTGAACAGCAATCCCATCCTTGATGTTGCTTAACCAAGGTGTCATTTCTAAACAAATTATGACTTAAGAAACTACTGAAATCCATCTCATTGAGTACTCAAAGGCATGTACTTCTGCTTGTAATGTCAGTTTAAGCCCTATGATGCCACTCTAGCCCGTTCTTGTTCCTCTTTCCAAGCTCCCGTACAAGCACATTGTCATCCTTAACTCTATATCAAAATGGACACAGAGAGCTTTAAGATCCACAGATGTTTCTTCCCGGCCACTCCTTCGGAACCTCTTCTTCTGTCGATTCAAAATTTGGAAATCTAGAGTGTTCTTCAATGTCAGTGGAGGTAATCTCTGAGGGAGCAAAAACTGCTCTTTAATGTACTATCTTGTTCCTGTGCTTCCAGATCACCCACAGGACAGTAAAAGAGAAAATTACATCTTCATGATGAACTAGAATCGTGTTCCCAACTTCAAAGTTTAGGCCCAATCTTGATCCCCCTAGACGAGCTGAGAGTATTTACAATTCAAGAATAAGTGAGTGAAGTCTTCAGAGAAAAATAAGCATCTCGAGAGAATTGGTAGGTCTCAATAAGAAGTCTTACCAAAAAGGGAAAAGGCTCAAATATGTCATCGAACTTTCAGAAAAGGCTTATTTATGCCATCCGTTAAAAGTTTGGCTCATCTATGCCATTACCGTTTAAGAAAAGATTCACTCATGCCATTATTTTTTAACGGTGGCTTTGCAAAACCATTTTTTACACGTGGCCAATTATAATTCGGCCACGTCATTATTTTTTTTATAATAAAAATTCAAAATTCTGAACAAACATTTTTTGCAAAATCATTTTTTACACGTGGCCAATTATAATTCGGCCACGTCATTATTTTTTTATAATAAAAAATTAAAATTATGAAAAAAATAATGACGTGGCCGAATTATAATTGGCCACGTGTAAAAAATGGTTTTGCAAAACCACCGTTAAAAAATAATGGCATGAATGAGCCTTTTCTTAAACGGTAATTGCATAGATGAGCCAAATTTTTAACGGATGGCATAAATGAGCCTTTTCTGAAAGTTCGATGACATATTTGAGCCTTTTCCCTACCAAAAAACAAAATATTGAGTTTCCTCTATTATCATAAGTTGGCTTTTCCATTTCAACCTCATCACCTCAATATCATCTGCATATAATGGACGAATTCCCCAATTTGCTAATATTCGACTATCTAAAGATGCCTCAAATCTACAGTAGTCATTTGGACTATTTAACGAAAAGGGTTCTTTGCCTTTTCCTTTAAAGTATACCTTTGTCCTATCAAATTGTAAGAAGACAAAGCAGTCATGACGATCACTTGAAACTGCATTTGACACTTACAAATAGATAATATCTTCAAGTGTGAGTCGATCCAAAGAAGCCTGTTCCGGCACCAATTTGGTTTTGATTCCAAAACCCAAGCACAAACTGAATGCTGAATGCTGAATGCCGAGCACGAGAAAGTTTTGGCAATTGGAAAGGAAGCCCACAATACATAGCAAATCCCATGAACAGATGAACTTATCATTAAACCAGTGTTTCTTCAATTTGATGGAAATCGTCCTTGAATGTGTCTGGCGATAGTTAAACCACCAGAGAACCTCATCACTTGGAGAACTTCTAGGGAAGAGAATAGAAAACTTTCCCCCTTGGAATTCATTGTCAAAACCCGACTGCAACAATAATAATGTAGCAATAAGCAGTGGCGAATTTACAGCCAAAAAATAGGGCACCCGCACCCGTGGTCTCTTCGTAAAATTAGATATTTTATAGGTAGATTTTTTAAGATTTTGTATAATATTATATTTTTGTACCCGTACTACAAGAAGTCTAAATGGTTCACATGGTTAAATGTTGAGCTTTTGACCTTGAGGATTAAGGATCAATTCTCACTTCAATACATTTTACTTGATACATCCATGTTCGAAAAATCTTAGATTCGCCTCTGGCAATAAGTATTTAGCTTTTTTCTTTTAGATAACCAAGAAAGATCCTAGCCAATGGTACACAATTCAAAACTCGGTAGATAGTTAGCCCACCCCTTTACCCTTCATCATTAAAATACCATGCTTTTGTGTGTGGTGGGATTCGCTCATGTGACATGCGCCTAACTCACACATCACAAGTTGCGTCTTACCACTAGACAAAAGCTTTGGAGCTATTGCAGCATTAGTTTATTATTTACACTTCTACAATGAACAAGATCATCATTCCATGCTCGAAATCTAAAAAAAATATATATACATTCAATGAAGAAAAGAAAATATACCTTTAGCTGCATCATTGAAAGAAAAGAAAAGAGAATTTTTTGTAGCATCGCATTCACGTCTTCCTTTTGACAATTTCCCACCTGCAAAACAGAACTTTCCCTGCGTGAAGCATACCACATCTCCTGCATCTTCCAGTTAGCGAAGGAGACCATGTACAACTCTTTGTACATGGTTGGTAATTTTGAATGCTTTGCAAAGCAAAACGATCATCTGCAAACAATTTCATTATACTAAGAGGAAGCTCTGGCAGCTCTTTAAGATTTTCACAACATGTTATGTCAAGGTATCGAAGGTGCTTAAGTAATACAATGCTTTTAGGTAAATAGGTGAAGCTATTTCTGCTCAGATTTAACTCTAATCGTGAGGCCAAACATCCAAGATCTTCAGGAACACTGCCATCAAATAAATTGCAAGCACTAAGATCCAGTCTTTCAAGTCTGCAGAAGAAAGATAAAACACTGGGAAGCTGAAAGTTCAAATCAAGCTGGGCAGAACATGTGCCCCAACTGCATAACTCGTGCATATGAAAAGTCCTTGGTACTTTTCAAAAAGATAGGAACTTCAGTTTCCTCAAGCTTATGAAGGAATTTGGGGTGTGCCAGATTGTTGTGCCAGTTGCATCAAGCCCCTCAATGTTTTCTAGATCACCAATATTTTCCGGCAAGGTTTTCAGTTTAGAACACTGAATGAGGTAAAAGAACTTCAAATTCTTCAACCTGCAAATGCTGGTAGGGAGAATCTCAATGTGAATGCAGTCACACATATCTATATAGCTCAGAGAATTGCCATGTTCAAATGATGATGTAGATACACGAAAGTATGTCTTCTTGAATTCTGATAAGTGAT
The DNA here is from genome assembly GCA_029582545.1 of Solanum lignicaule. Taxonomy (NCBI): domain Eukaryota; kingdom Viridiplantae; phylum Streptophyta; class Magnoliopsida; order Solanales; family Solanaceae; genus Solanum; species Solanum lignicaule. The sequence continues at coordinate 19,039 of JAJOOF010063701.1, read as the reverse complement.
TCACATTTTGCTGAACTTCTGGAACTTTTATCAAACTCCGACATCCAGAAAAATTTAGAATTTCAAGAGACAGACTGAAACTTAGTGGGAAGCTTTTCAAGTTTTTCATAACCTTCCACTACTAAACTCATAAGATTTTTGAGGTCTCCGACAGATTGATGTGTTAGGGTTTTGTCCTGATTTTCTTATTTTATTTGAAGTTTTTTTTTTCTAAAAGAAAAGACAAAATATTACCATAAATGTTTTTACTTTTCTTGAAAGGAAAATATAATATTCTTTCATATTTGATTTATTCTTTCCTTTTAGGAAAAGGTTTTGGAGTAGCTAGTTCTTTTCTAGTAGGAAAAGTTTTAGGACTATATAAATATAGGTTTGTTTCTTCTAACACAATAACAATAACATCCACAATGTAGTCGTTTAGAGAGTTCTGTTTTTGGGGAGATTTTCTCTCTACAGTTTTTTTCTTTTATATTAGTTTTAGTATTCATATAATAATATTATGTTTTTAGTATTAATTTTTGTCATCTAATTTATTATCATATGATTTGCAAATTATAAGCTTTCGCATGACACCCCAATTCACCTTCATAACCCAACATGATGGACCTCTACCAGCGGAGTACAACGACTAAGGAATAGCTTCTCCAAATTTGGACATCCAGAAAGGTTTGAAATTTGGATCAATTTTTGGGAGTCACTCAAATCAAGAAGAGTCGACCTGTTTAAACGTTGTTTCAAACAAGAAATGACATCTATGAATACAAGTACAACATAAAATTTATGTAGATATCTACGGCGATAGGTTTTGTACATAGATGAAAATATGGGCTTAGCTATAGATTTACAAAAGACTCGAAAACAATGATCTAGTATTTTGATCTCTATTTTGTTTTGGGAATTGTCATGTGCAACACATAACAAAAGTTGTTTCTAATTGAAAAAAGAATGGCAGAATACCTTGTCACCTCACAACACTTGGCACGGTTTGTTCATTGCATGTTGTTCAAACTTAAGCCGAGAGAATTAATTTGGGGAATTTCTTATTGTATTTCATAAAACTGATATACAAAATGTGAAGTATGTCACTATATATACATATCTGACACCTAACTGATTTGTGTAACTAACTACTTGCACTGCTAACTAACTAATCAACAAATTAACCAACTAATGAATATACATAATTATGCCTCTAAGTCTGCATTACACCATTATCTCCAATACCCTCCCTCAAGCTGGATGTACTGAAAATGTTCAGAACGCCAAGCTTGGCCAAGAGAAAATCATGTTGTGATCGACCAAGTGCTTTAGTGAGCAAATCTGCTTGCTGGTCTTTAGTGTTGATGTATATGGTCTTAATGAGTCCTTGCTGAGAACTACTCACTATAGAGCAAATCTATGATATCAATCTTAGGGCCAAAAGTAAACTTGGTTTTGTTCTCGGAACATGTCAAAAATCATATTATAAGCTAGAATTGGAGGAACAATGGGAGAAATGCAATGCATTCATGTTAGCATGGATCATGAACACCGTATCCAAGGAGCTATTGAGTGGAATTGTGTATGCATCAGACGCAGCTATGGTCTGGGCAGATCTGAATGAACGATTCAACAAAGTCGATAGATCTAGAAGCTATCAACTTCATCGCGAGATTTGCACACTTAATCAAGGTAATTTGACTGTTTCAGGGTATTTCACCAAATTACGCCTCTTATGGGATGAATTCGATGCACTGGTCCCTCCACCTGCCTTTAACTGCAATAAATCTAGAACATATGTTGAATATTTACAGTTCCTACAATTATTTGCTTTTCTAATAGGACTAAGTGAGGTGTACAGTGATGTGCATAGTCAAATTTTGATGATGAATCCCATGCCCAGTGTAAGCAAGGCTTATGATATGATAGTGGCTGATGAAAGCCAACGAGCAATAGCTGGATCTAGGATTGGTGGTGATCTAAATGAATCAATGGCTTTGTATGCTGACAGAGGAAAAGGTACTCATCATTCGAATAAATCCATGGCATTGTATGCTGATAGAGGAAGAGGTTCTCATTATTCGAATGAGTCAATGGCTATGTACACTGGGAGAGGTGGATATACAGATGATGGATCTGGAAGTAATGGTGGATATTATAATCCCAGGCAGAGGAAAAACTGGCATCTTATTTGTGACTATTGCAAGTTACATGGACACACTAAGGACATATGTTTCAAGCTGATTGGATACCCAGCTGATTAGAAGTTCAAAAAGAAGCCTGGATCGGGGGGGTCAACAGGCACAGGGAATGCTGGGAGAGATATAGCTAACCTTGCTAATGCTAACAGGAATCCTAGAGATGAATTTGGATTCATGAATCATGGTTCAACATATCCAGGGAAAGGATCAGTTAATAAGCTGTCAACCAGTACTTCTGGAGGAAATATTGACAACATTGATAAGGAGCAGCATGTGGCAAACACTGCTATGGAAAATACTGCAAGTGCTCACATTGCAGGTATTCCTACTACTACTCTTTAGCAAATAGTAGTAACTTGCCAGGTGCTAGTATAGAATGGATAGTGGATTCCAGAGCAACTTGCCGCATGACTCATAATATTAGAGGTTTAAATGAAATATCAAACTCTAGTGCAAGTGTAGATAAGAAAGTAAACCTTCCAAATGGCCAAAGTACCTTAGTTGCTCATACTGGTAATTGCAGGCTACCAACTGGTGATGTCTTGAATAATGTATTGGTTGTCCCTGAGTTTAAGTTTGACCTACTTTCAGTATCTCAATTGACCAGGTAACTGAATTGTTCTGCAACCTTTTTTCCTAAGCACTGTGTATTTCAGGACCTCTTCAATGGGAAGGTGAAGGGGACTAGTAAAGAGAGGGGAGGCCTTTATTACTTTCCCAGTCATCTTTCAGAAAAGGTCAGGCATGTGGAGCAAGGTTTAATGGCACAAACAGAGAATTCAGAGGGTATTGTATGGCATAACAGACTTGGTCATCCTCCAGTGAAAGTGTTAAAGCATTTTTCTTTACTTAAAAGATTCACAAATGAAGAAACTTGTAATAAATTTCCAGTTTGTCCATTATATAGCTAGACTACCCTTTCCTTCAAGCTTGTCTAGATCATATGTTTTTTTAATTTACTTCACATAGATGTTTGGGGTCCATATAGGACCCCTACTCATACTGGTTTTAGGTATTTCTTAACTGTTGTTGATGATCACTCAAGAATGACTTGGGTTCACTCAAGTGTTTTCTTACTTTAGTTAATAACCAGTTCAGTAAGTCTGTTAAGAAGATTAGATCAGACAGTGGGACTGAATTTTTCAACAAGGATTGTAAGGCATTGTTTGAGTCTTTGGGAATAATTCATAAGAGTAGCTGCCCACACACCCCTCAACAGAATGTGGTGGTTGAGAGAAAACATAGACACATCTTAGAGGTGGCAAGGGCCCTTAGATTTACAGGATCTATACCAATAAAATTTTGGGGAGAATGTGTATTATCAGTTGTCTATTTGATAAATAGAATGCCAACTGCAACATTGAAGGGTCAATTACCATATGCTATTTTTCATGGTCATCAACCTAGTTTAACTCATATAAGAACCATTGGTTGTTTATGTTATGCTACCTAGCTACTTAGAGATGATGAATTTTCACCCAGAGCTGAGGCATGTCTGTTGTTGGGATACTTAGCTACTCAGAAAGGTTACATTGTTTATAGCTTGATCGAAAAAAAGTTATTAGTCAGCAGAGATGTCATTTCCAAAGAAGGTATATTTCCTTTTGCTGCACAGAAGGAGAAACTCCATCCACCAATGGTTCCTGCAAATGATATTGTTTTTTATGAGAAAAGGGTGCTGGCAGAAGATGTTCCTCACTTGGAGATACATGACAATGCAAGTGTTAATAATGCAAATGCAGACTTAGAGGATGCACAAGGTGATGTTGATGTGGGGCCTGCAGATGGTGTTATTGATGCTATTATTACAAATCCAGTTATTCCTAATGAGATGGTAGTTGAGCAAAGGACAAGGCAGTCAACCAGATCCTCAAAGCCTCCTGTTTGGCTAAAGGATTTTGTGACAAATGCAATAGGCTCTGATACCATGTTCAAACTCAAGTAGAGAGAATTAATTTGGGGAATTTCTTATTGTATTTCATAAAATCGATATACAAAATGTGAAGTATGTAACTATATATAGATGTCTGACACCTAACTGATTTGTGTAACTAACTACTTGCACTGCTAACTAACTAATCAACAAATTAGCCAACTAATGAGTATGCATAATTATACCTCTAAGTCTGAATTACACCATTACCTCCAATACATGCCTAAACTTCTAGTACTCTTAAATATTAAGTTGGTTAAAATATGCATTATATATTAAAAAGAAGCAAGAAGAAATACACAGCAGAGCCAAATAAACCACTGTATATGACTATGTGGTAATAGGCCGTTGGAAAATACTCCACTTGAAAGCTATTTTTTTATTTTTCTTCAATGAACACTCTTTTCCATATCCGCATCCAGGGTTGTCGAGGCTATCAAATAACCGTGTTTAGGGGGTAATCAGGACTACAAAAAGTTTATGCACGCAATAAACAAAATGTGTCAAGTTTATGTGATAGTGAGGAATTCAGCCAAAAAGATAGAAAAAGCATTGACAATATATATATATATATATATATATATATATATATATATATAAGAGTTAGTTTGTGTTACAGAATGTATATAAATATCTTTCTTGATATTGTACAAAGATATAGATAGATAGAATATCTTTAGGATTTCCTCTTTATTTCTTTCCTTAGTTAGCATATAATATTATTGTATTTATACATGTTTACCTATTAAATAAGACACAAATTATTCTTTCCAATTCCTTGCACATGGTATAAGAGCATAACTGGAATTGTGAGACTTGAAGTGGTGGTTCTCGAGCCTCACCACTGGTGGTTGCCAAAATTAGCCGCTGCCATATTTCTGGTTCATGTGGCTTCACCACTGGTGGTCTGTCTTACTGATTTGACATTGCCTTAAGATTCCCAATTGATTTATGGTGGTTTCTTATCATTGGACCACGTTTTGAAGATTTAACATCAAGATCCAGGTTCTGGAATCTTGCTTTTGGTGATACTTTAGTTTGAATTCCTTTCTCTGCTATTGTTTGGTCTGTTTTGAGCCAGTCTGTCTGATCTTTGTTGCTGGTGGTTCAAATTTCCTCTCTGTTGCTTGATTGGTTTTCTGTCCAGAGCCTTTGGCTATTTATATTTTAGTTTCTTATTACTCTGTGAACTGCTGGGTATTCGAACCCTCTGAACTCTGTTTTGGGTTATTTGGTTTTCTCTGGTTTTCTCTACTTGAGTGAGCCATTTTGTGAAGTTGACTATTCTCTTGTTAAAACTTTTATATTGGGAGTTTTGGTGATTTCTTTGTTAATTTGCATTGTTAATTTGCGTTGATAATGTGAGAATAAATTATAATAAGGGAGAAGAATGAAAGAGTTCAGATAAGCATAATAGTAAGGTTGATGTTGCTCATTGGCCATCATCGAATAAAACAGTTTTGGTTTCGTCAAAAGATTATGCTAGATTCGTTTAGTATCAGAAATCTACTTAGTTACTACTTTTGTCGAGTCAGGGAAAGCGTGCCTTATTATCTCTTCAAATAAATGGGTGATTGATTCAGGCGCCACAAATCACATCACAGGTAACCCTAATACTTTTTCTAACCTCTAGGCACACAAAGCACCATCTCCAATTATTGTAGCGGATGGATCAACTTGTACCAGTGTTGGATCTGGAACTGTTAAACCAACCTCATCTATTACCCTGTCATCTGTCTTAAGTCTCCCAAAATTGGCCTTTAATTTGATTTCTGTTAGTAAATTTATGAGAGACCTTAATTATTATATCTCATTCTTTCCCGATTTTGTTTCGTGACATTGGAACGAATAAGGTTATTGGTAAAGGACATGTATCTGATGATCTCTACATCCTTGATGAATGGGAACCTCGGTCTGTTGCATGCTCAGGTGTTATTTCTCTATTTGAAGCACACTGTCGATTGGGACATACTTTACTACCGTTGTTGAAGAAGCTTTGTCCCGAGTTTCAAAATATTTCTTTTTTGGATTGTGAATCATGTCAATTTGCTAAACACCATCGCACCTCGTTAAGTTCAAGGGTTGATAAGTAAGTAGAGTCAGCTTTTGAGTTAGTTCATTCTGATGTTTGGGACCATGTCCTATTGTTTCCAAAACTGGACATAAATATTTTGTTACTTTTGTGGATGACTTTTCTAGAATGACGTGGATATACTTTATGAAAAATAGATCTGAAGTGTTTTCCCATTTTTGTGCATTTTCGCTGAAGTTAAGACTCAATTTAATACTACCGTGCACATACTAAGGAGTGATAATGCTAAAGAATACATGTCAGAATCATTTCAGCCATATATGAGGCAACATGGGATTCTCCACCAGTCATCTTGTGTTGATACGCCTTCTTAGAATGGAGTTGCTGAAAGAAAAAATAGACATCTACTTAAGACAGCTCGAGCACTATTGTTTCAAACAAAGATTCATAAACAGTTTTGGAAAATATTTGGTATCAATTGATGTAGCCTTTTCGGAGGCTACACCATTCTTCTATGCACCTACCATTTCTACGAGTCAGAGGGAGGAAAACGAGTGGTTAGTGTACCAAGTTACCACGGCCATTCCAGAACTATCAAATGATGTTTCTCATACATCGTCTGATTCTTCAATTGAGCACCAATCTACTATTGTGCCTTCAGCGCCAATTCCATCAGCTCCGACAAGACCGCCCGTTGTTCAGGTTTACTCTAGGAGGCGGGAGACTGATGATACCTATGTTGCACCAACTCATTCGTCATCAGATCCTTCTCCAAGTGATCCTACAGAAAATATTGACCTTTTTATTGCTCTTCGCAAAGGTACATGCACTTGCAAATCCATATATTCCATTGGTAATTTTGTTTCCTACGGTCAGTTATCTCCTGCATCTAGATCTTTGATTGTATCTCTGGACTCTATATCTGTACCCAAAACTGTTAAGGAGACTTTGAATCATCCTGGATGGTCTAAAGCAATGCTTGAGGAAATACATGCCTTAGAGGAAAATCACACATGGGATCTGGTAGACTTACCTAGTGGAAAGAAAGCAGTGGGAAGCAAGTGGGTATTCACAGTCAAAGTTAATTCAGATGGCTCTGTGGCGAGACTTAAGGCCAGACTTGTGGCCAAAGGGTATGCTCAGACTTATGGGGTGGATTATTCAGACACCTTCTTTCCGGTTGCCAAACTCACTTTTGTCCGCTTGTTCATTTCTTTAGCTGCTTCTGAGAATTGGCCGTTACATCAATTGGATATTAAGAATGCATTCCTTCAAAGTGATCTCCACGAAGAGGTTTATATGGAGCAACTGCATGGTTTTGTTGCTCAGGGGAAGTATGGAAATGTTTGTCACTTGAAGAGGTCCTTGTATGGCTTGAAACAGAGTCCTCGAGCTTGGTTTGGAAAATTTAGCGAGGTAGTTTAGGAGTTCGGATTGGAAAAGAGTAAATGTGATCATTTAGTCTTTTACAGGAAATCTTCTACTGGAACTATTCTCCTTGTTGTATATATCGATGACATTGTCATTACTGGAAGTGATTTTGCTGGTATCTCTTCTCTTAAGTCTTTCTTACATACTAAGTTTCATACAAAAGACTTGGGACAACTTAAATACTTCTTGGGAATAGAAGTATCTAGAAGAAAGAAGGGTATTTTTCTATGTCAGAGAAAGTATATTCTTGACCTACTGGCAGAAACTGGAAAGTTGGTTGCCAAGCCTTGCAGTACTCCAATGGTTCCTAATGTGCATCTTATGAGAGATGATGACTATCCATTTGAAGATCCAGAACGGTATAGAAAGTTGATTGGGAAATTAAATTATCTCGTTGTGACTCGTCCAGATATCGCCTTTGCAGTAAGTGTGGTTAGCAGTTCATGTCCACACCCACAGTCAGGCATAGGGCAGCTTTAGAACAAATCTTATGTTATTTAAAAGGAGCCCCTGGACTTGGTATATTGTATAGCAATCATGGACACTCTCACATTGAGTGTTTCGCAAATGCAGATTGGGCTGGATCCAAGATTGATCGAAGATCTACTACTGGTTATTGTGCTTTTGTTGGTGGAAACTTGGTGTCATGGAAAAGTAAGAAACAAAACGTTGTATCTCGGTCCAGTACATAATCCGAGTATAGAGCAATGGCACATTCTACATGTGAAATCATGTGGATACATCATCTTTTAACTGAAATTGGATTGAAGCATTCTACTTCATCAAAACTTTGGTGTGATAATCAAGTTGCGCTTCATATTGCTTCAAATTTGGTATATCATGAAAGAACGAAACATATTGAGGTTGATTGTCATTTTATTCATGAGAAGATTCAGGAAAACTTGATATTTACGGGCTACGTGAAGACAGGAGAACAAGTGGTTGATTTGTTCACGAAGGCATTACATGGAGCTCGAGTAAATTACCTTTGTAACAAGCTGGGCATGTTCAATATACATGCTCCAGCTTGAGGGGGAGTGTTACAGAATGTATATAGATCTCTTTCTTGATATTGTACAAAGGTATAGATAGATAGCATATCTTTAGGATTTCCTCTTTATTTCTTTCCTTAGTTAGCTTCTAATATTATTGTATTTATACATGTTTACCTATTGAATAAGACACAAGTTATTCTCTCCAATTCCTTGCACAGTTTGCAAGTATGATCATCAAAAGAAAGGAGTCAAATACATACTAATTATATCAAAAAAAATTATTCAAGAAAATTATTTTTCACCTGATTGAAGGAAACAAGAAGTTAAATGAGTCAAATCATACCTTCGACCCCTTCCAAAGGTTAACCACATAACTGCAACGCATAATAAGGCCCACTAGTTTTGGTGGTTTAAAATCTTTTGGCAACGATGCTGAAGGATAATATGACCAATCAAGCCAGCATAAGTTGTTAGGAAGGAAATTTATAGGCTCATGAGCACACAAATGCATGAAGTTCGTGTGAAATGGTTTAATGAATACTCTTAGTCGTTTCATATGTCTAAAGACTTCATTGCTCAGGTATATAGTATCTTCCTCTGCATCGGACTTCAATGGAATTAATATGCCTTCTACTGCTTCTAGACCCTGAGAGGATTCAAAAATTGCATTACCGGAGCAACTTTTATACTTGCATGTGATAATTGAGTCTAAAGCTTCTTTGAAATAACCCATCAAAGAGTAATTTTCTATTTTCTAAGTAAATGCTGGAATCCATTTCCATCCATCCTCTGGAAAATACATTTTTAAAAGAGTACTTAATAGGTGTATGGTTTGAAAATGCTTTTAACCTCGTTTAAAAGCTTAATAAATTGCCTCATTTTCCTCAAGGCAAGAACAGAATATCGTAAATTAATGACTTATAATTTATAAAATTTCTCTTGATACCCTATTTTCTGTTAAAACATTTAGCAATATCTTCATGAAGCCATATCATTTTCCTCGGGTATTGTTGCAGTGCAACGCGTCGTCCCATTTCTCGAATCAAATCATGCCTCGCAATCCTTTCAAATGATGACTCAAAAAGGAGGGACTTCTCAATCAGGACAGCTATTGTTATTTTAGGGTACAGTTTTCTAATATAAGCAGGACTTAGTATAAGGGAACATGCTAAGTCTAGAAAAACGTGCTTATGTGTATCCTCCAGTCCATCACAACTTATCTTAAGCTTTGAAATAATTTCATCTTCTGGAATACCTTTCAGTGCATCTCTCCTCTGCTTCATGATCCGTCCACACAGGAAGGAACCTATGACTTTAAGCGCCAGGGGAAGGCCACCGACGTACTGTGCCACCCGTTGAGAGAGCTGCTGAAAATCACTGTTAGGAGATGTCTTTCTAAAAGCATGCCAACTAAACAGCTGAATCGCTTCATCTTCTGCTAGTAAGCCGACACTATAAGTTTCATCATAGTCCCGAAACAAATGTTTATCCCTTGCTGTTAAAATAATTCTACTGCCTCTACCAAACCTATTACGGTGTCCAGCTAACCCATCCAACTGGTCTTGGTGATTCACATCATCAAGAACTTCTAAAACCTTCTTAGAACCAAGCCTTTTTCTGATCATATCAATTCCACCATATTCATCAGCTATATTCACAGATTTAACTGTCAACACCTCAGAAACCAGAGTCTTTTGTAGAGACAACAATCCCAGCTTAGCTTGATTTTCTTTAACGTTTACAACAAAACAAGCACCTTCAAATTTATGAGAAATACTATCAAAAATAGCCCTTGCAATGGTGGTCTTCCAAATACCACCCATCCCTGAAATCCCAATAAATCGAACATCTTCACATTCCATCATCAACAGTGAAAGTACAGCTTGAATTTGTGATTCTGCTCCCACAAGAGTGCCACTGATCATTGACTTTCGGCTCAACTTATTAGATATATCTTTCACAATATGTTGAATGCATATAGACTCGTTTCTGCACGAGAGAGAGAGGACAATGACAACCGGAGCAAACAAAAACTCGAATAAAAGAAAATACACAGACAAATAAAACACAGATGGAGTAAAACAAAACAAAATATTGAATTTTTTTTTGAAAGATTTCAAAGAAATCTTGAAGAATTATTTGGGAAATTTTTCTCTATTTTCACTTAACCAAAACTGTATAAAGAGTTGCTTGCTTATCCATGTAAACTAAGGACTAGAAAATCAATTTAAAAGGAAGTAGGCAACCAACTCTGACTATATACTTTACAGCTCATCCTATTCTAAAATAATCTAAAAAATCTTTTCCTATACAATGTGAATTAATATAAGCAAAGTTGTATATTGAAATAGGCTGCTGAAATGGCATTTGTGTGCTTCAGATGGGATGAAAACCCAAAGATAAAATATCAAGCCCAAGAGATGTTTATTCTAGAATAAGGCCCTCAACCCGTGTTCGAATAAAGCTCATCTTCTTTATTCGCTTTCTTCATTCTTGGTACTGCCAGTCGGTGATCATGAGTTCCGACATTCCCCCTCAAGTAGGAGTCCGGACACCTAACTTGCCTAAAAAATGTCTGTGCAAGGGACCAGCCAATGCCTTGGTAAAAATATCGGCAATTTGAGAAGAGGAGGGGGTGAAATTGAGAGAGATGAGACCATCTACCAATTTTTCGCGAACAAAATGATAATCGAGTTCAATATGCTTCGTGCATTCATGAAAGACTGGATTTTTGGCGATGTGGATCGCTGCCTGGTTATCACACTGCAAAGATATTGGGAGAGAAGGAGAGACAGAGAGATCTGAGAGTAAACGGACATCCATGCGAGTTCAACAACTAATCGATGCATGGATCGATATTCCGCTTCTGTAGAAGAGAGTGCAACAACAGGTTGTTTCTTGGACTTCTAAGAGATAGGATAACCATCAAAACTAATATAGAAACCACTGACAGATCGTCGAGCATCAGAACAAGCCACCCAATCTACATCACAAAAACCAAAAAATTGGAACGAAGAATTAGATTTGATGAATAGCCCTAGTCCCAGATCCTTTTGTAGATAGCAAAGAGTGTGATAAGCTGACTGGAGATGACCTGTCCTTGGGTTTTGCATAAATTGACTCAAAGTCTGAACAGTGTATGAAAGATCCAGACGAGAGTGAGTCAAGTAATTCAATTGCCCTAAAAGTCGTCTATACATGCTGGGGTTGGAAAGGAGTTCTCTAGAATCTGCAGTCAATTTGATGGAAGAATCTAAAGGTGTGGAAGCAAATTTTGTCCTAATTTCTGGATGTTCAGCAATGAGGTCCATGGCAAATTTCCTTTGAGTAATAAGTACTCCATCAGGTACATGTAGGAATTTCATATCTAAGAAGTAATTAGCAATCCCCAAATCCTTAATTTTGAATTATGTGTTGAGAAATAATTTCAACTCATCAATTTCCCTTTGATTGTTACCCGTCAACAGGATGTCATCGACGTAAACAACCAGTATAGTGACAAGGGTACCTGAAGACTTAGAAAAAAGTGAGTAATCATTCAATGATGCAACATAACCTCGTGTACCCAAAGCTGCTGATAGACGTGTATACCATTGGCGCAAGGCCTGCTTAAGTCCATAAAGAGACTTACGCAGCCTGCAAACATACGAGGGAGATGAAAAAGGCATGCCCGGAGGAAACCGCATATAGACCTCCTCATTGAGGTCCCCATGGAGGAAAGCGTTGTTTACATCAAGCTGAAAAAGAGTCAAATTGTGTTTAACCGCTATGCTAAAAAGGCAGTGAATGGTTGTCATTTTTACCACAGGTGAGTAGGTTTCATTGTAGTCGATCCCTTCTCGATGTATGTCTCCACGTACAACCAATCGTGCTTTTAAACGTTCCAAACTCCCATTTGACTTAAGTTTCATTTTGTACACCCATTTGCAGGGTAATGACTTCTTTCCAGGTGGTAAAGGTACCACGTCCCAAGTAGAATTGTACGCAAGAGCATCCAGTTCTTGTTGCATAGCAAGGGCTGCTTCATGGGAAGACCTGGGTTCCCTTATGCCACTTATAGCATCACTATGATTCTGGTTGTGTAAGCTAAAAAAGGAATAAGGAAAAGAATCAAGAGGAAAATAAGAAACACTAGGTGAAATCACAGTAAAGGCACTATCACAAATAAAATCACATAAATGTCTAGGAAAAATAGATTTTCTGGTTGATCTGCGCAAATCTTCTGCCTGAGGTAGCACATGAGAGGGAATAGGTGAAGTAGGAGAAAAAAAATCAGTAGTAGACACGATGGGAGTTGGGGAAGAAACAGGATCGATAGGTGAAAGAGAAGAGTCAAAAGGATCCTCAAGATTTGGAGGAGGGTTGTTTAAGGGAGTACAAACCCGAGGAGATGTGGAAAGAGTAGGAATAGGGTATTCTGGGAACAAAGGTTCATTTGAAAGAAAAACCCTAGGAAAAGTTTAGACATAGGTTTTGATTTGGTGAAAGGAAAAATAGACTCAGTAAACTTCACATTTCTGCTCACCACAACCTGGTTAGTCTGAAGATTGAGAATTTTATACCCTTTCTTCCCAAAAGGAAAACCTAGAAGAACACCAGGAAAAGCTCTTGGAGCAAGTTTGTCCCTATTAGCAGATAATGGTTGAGAGTAAAAGGGACTTTCTTTAAACAATTTTTCATGAGGACTGATGTTTCCCAAAACTTTAGAGGGAAAAAGATTTATCAGGTGGGTGGCAGTAAGAAGGGCTTCTCCCTAATATTTGGAAGGTAGGTGAGACTGATATAAAAGAGCCCTACAAATTTCAAGGAGATGTTTGTGTTTCCTTTCTGCTATCTCATTTTGTTGTGGGGTAGCAACACAAGTGGTTTGATGAACAATACCTTGTGAAGTAAAGAAATCTGAGAGGAGAACACTTGAACCTAATTCATAAGCATTATCAGACCTAATAATTTTTACTTTTCTATCAAACTGTCTCTCAACATAAGATAAGAAAGACCTAATATTGGGAATGCATTGGATTTTGTAGAAAGTAGAAAGGTCCATGTAGATCTGGTGTAGTCGTCTACAATAGTGAGAAAGTATTTTTCCTCTTTGTAGGTTTGGGTCTTGTAGGGTCCCCAAGTATCAATGTGCAATAATTCAAAACTTTTTTGGTGGTAATATGGCTTTTAGAAAATGACAATTTGTGGAGTCTAGTCATTGGACAAATATCACAAGGAAAACCATGTTTCTCACCTTCTGAATAACATATATCTTTAATGTGCCTCATAGAAGCGTAGGGTAAATGCCCTCACCTATACTGCCAAAGTTTTCTAGAGTCAAAAGAATTAGAAAAAGTATTCATTGCATTCATATTTTGATCATTACAAACTATAGGATTCTTGACTAATTTAGATTGAAAAGACTCAACATCAGACACTACATGTTTGGACTTAACATGATGTTTGGGAGAAATTAAAGAAGATTAAAAACTAGAAGACTCAATTGAAAAGGGATTAGAATTTGATGGGCAATCCTTCAGTACATATAGACCAGCTGCAGCTTCACCAAAAATCTATTTCCTGTTGAGATTGAGGTCCTGTAGAAAACACCCACGTTTAGTAAAAAAAAACCAAGCTCAGTTTGATAAAAAAATTGACTTATAGAAAGTAAATTGTGTTTAAAAGAAGGAACATAGAGCACACTCTGTAGCTCTAAATTAGGAGTGAGGGAAACTATTCCTATGCAAGTGACAAAAACCTTATAGGAATTAGGTAGAGTAACCGAAATTGGTCTAGAAAGATATTTTATGTCAGGAAGCAAAGATTTGTCATAAGTCATGTGTTGAGAAGACCCCGAATCTATGATCCATGGTTTAGAATTAAAAACAGAGAAACATGAAGAATAAGCACTCAAAACAGTTGCAATACCAGCCATGCTTGCAAAATGGTTTTCAGAACCTGATGCTTGGGAATCCCCACTTTGGACATACTTAAATATCTGTATCAGTCTATCACATTGATTCTTAGTGAAACCTTGAGAATTCACAATATTTGACATAGTGCTTGATCCTACATTTTTGCCAGAATGCTCATTGAGCATAATTCCTTCCTCAGAAGCAGTAGTGAAATTGTTTTCTCCTGTACCAACTGCATTAGCTTTAGCATTGTTGTGAGGCTTCTTTGTCTTGTTTGTAAACTTGTAATCTGCAGGGTACCCAATCAACTTATAACAGTTTAATCTTACATGGTTGGTCTTCTTACAGTAGGTACAGAACATGTTATTCTTCTGTCCACTATTTTGGTAACCTGCTCCTACAACTTGATTATTCACCCTGGATTGTGGATTGTTCCTCTGTTCATTCCATCTTGTTACATTAAAGCCAACAGAATCTGGAAATCCTATGTTTCCATTATGCACTTCTCTTTGAGATTCCTCATGTAAGATCATGGAATAAGCTTGATTAGTAGATGGTAGGGGTTTCATCATCAGAATATTCCCCCTACACCCTGAATACATTTCATTCAAACCCATTAAAAATTGCATCAATTTGATATCTTCATTCATTTTATGGTTGTGTGTTTTAGCACCACACTTACAATCACAGCCACAAGTCATGAATGTGTTCAAAACCTTCATTTGGTCCCATAGCTTCTTTAGTTTGTTAAAGTAACTAGCAACATCATTTGTACCTTGAGATATGTTGTTGAGATCTCTTTGTAACTGAAAAAGTTTTGCTCCATCAGGTTGTCCATACCTCTCTTGGAGCTCATTCCACAGATCAACAGCAGTCAGGCAATAGATAACACTCTCTGAGATCTCCTTGCTAAGAGAATTCAACAACCAAGCAATGACCATGTCATTGCACCTTCTCCAGTGGTCAAAAAGAGGTGAGTCTTCTTGTGGAACAATTGCTTTGTCATCAACAAAGCAAAGCTTATTCTTAGCTGACAGAGAAATTAAAACTCCTCTTTTCCAATTTCCATAATTAGAACCATCGAAAATGATGTTGATGAGATTGTTTACAGGCGAATCTGATGGAGTCAAGTAGTATGGATGACTGGAATTGACTACATCAGTGGTTTTCTCAGCTGAAGAGGAAGATTTGTCAACTACGGTCTCAATTGCCATCTCACTGAAATTGAGTGAAACAGTATAATGAAGAAAAAGTAGGAGAGAAGATGAAGAATTTCCCCTAAAATGCTTCTGATACCATGAAAGATTTCAAAGAAATCTTGAAGAATTATTTGGGAAATTTTTCTCTATTTTCACTGAACCAAAACTGTACAAATTAGAGTTGCTTGCTTATCCATGTAAACTAAGGACTAGAAAGTCAATTTAAAAGGAAGTAGGTAACCAACTCTGACTATATACTTTACAGCTCATCCTATTCTAAAATAATCTAAAAAATCTTTTCCTATACAATGTGAATTAATATAAGCAAAGTTGTATATTGAAATGGGCTGCTGAAATGACATTTGTGTGCTTCAGATGGGATGAAAACCCAAAGATAAAATATCAGGCCCAAGAGATGTTTATTCCAGAATAAGGCCCTCAACCCGTGTCCGAATAAAGCTCATCTTCTTCATTCGCTTTCTTCATTCTTGGTACTACCAGTCGGTGATCATGAGTTCCAACAAAATTTGAGGAATGTGAATGTAATTGGAATCTTCAAATAGGAATTATGTACAGATTGTAAGAACAAAAAGGATGATACTCACTAACTCACCTTACTTACTAGTACAAGTGAACTTTAATTGATCTGCATATTTTACATTACGAAAGGTGAGGGAGTAGGTGGCATGAGGTTACTTGCAGTTCAATAAGTTCATGAGTTGTACAAAGAAAACATGTGCAAGTGCAACAACCATTATAGAAGAAATGCTTGAAAAAATGAAGTAATATAGCTACTGACCCATTGTAAGTAGCGCCATGCAGATCATGGCCAGACAAATCGGCTGCTTCTTTTAAAGCTTTCCTCCAGTTACTTGTTGGTGTCACCCTTGAAATTTTCCTCATATCTGGAAAAGGCTTTAGCAAAACTATTTCTCTGGTAGCGTACTTCTGACGGACTGATGTCCTAGAAGATTGGTACAACTACCCAGGACTGTCTTAATCACTAGCTCACTAAAGCCATTGCTAGGGCCCCATATTTTTGGGGCTCCAAATTTTTTTTAAAAAAAATACTTATATATATTTATTAATAAAATTATATGTACTTTAATTTATTTTTTTAAAAAAAACATGTATGAAGTATAAAAAAATAAAAAAAATGACAGTTAGTTTTCCCACTTTTTTTAAGGGAATGAAACATTTTTTGGGAATAATTTCCTTTAAGTGGAAAATTGTGTTTTCTTATTTATCTCCTAAAAGTTTGACCCTATATTATTATTTACCTTATACTCATATTTTTTATTCTCTATTTATTATTTTTATTCTCAATATTGAACTCTCTCCTACAATCTTTTTTTGTTTTACTGTTGCTTACAAATTACAAAAGAACAAAATTTGCTTTTGGATGTCTTCTTCAAAATCTTAAGATGTGAACCAAGCAATCATTATATTAAAGGAACACAACACTATTTCGATATTATTCTATCAACTTATGTTCTATCAACTTATCAAATTCATGAGTCAAGTTTTATTATTCTAACTTAATTTTATAATTTTTCTTGAAAATATGTTATTGTTGATATTCTGAGTTCATAAGTATATATATTATTGTTTTAGTTATTATTAAAATTATATAATTTAAATATGTCAGCTAGAAAATATGATTTTGATTTGACAAAAAAGAGAAAAAGAGAAACCTTGAAGAATTAAATAAATCCCAAAAAGGTGCCCTTGATAGATTTTTTAACAAAAAATAAAATTTTTGAATAAAAAAGTATTGCTTATAGAATAATGTTAATAACTCCTGTAACTGTTGCCTCAGCCGAAAGAAGTTTTTCGAAACTAAAATTGATAAAATCTTAACTAATATCAACAATGTCTCAAGAGAGATTGAATGGATTAACTATATTATCAATTGAAAAGGAATTATTAAAACATATCGATTATAAAACAATAATTGATAACTTTGCATCTAAAAAGGCTAGAAAAGTAGATTTTAAATAAAAGTATATATGATGATCTTTTTTAAAAAAAAGAATTTTAAAATATTTTTCCTTTAAAAAAATATTAGGGCCTCTCTAAGATTTGGCTTTAGGCCCCCAATCTTGTTGAGTCGGCCCTGCAACTACCTGCCCAAGTTCAAGTTGACATTCCAAGATCTTCGATAACTCATCCAAGCACCATTTGGATGAAGCATAGTTCTCTGAGGAGACGAGAATGGCAAACCTTGACCGTTTTATGGAACTCACAAGTAAGGCTGGCAAGGCCGGTCCGGTTTCCGTACCGGTTGAACCGGTAAGGAACCGGTCTTATAGGGTACCGGAACATGTACCGAAACGGAACTCGATTTTTTATCCGATTGATCTGGTTCGAAAAGAACCGATTCCGGTTTGGTTGATCCAGTTCAACGGTCACTTCCCATTTTATTTTTTTATTTTTTTTAAAGGTGAACGTTAATTTATAGTCGTTGGGCTGGGGACCAAAATGGCTCAAAACTACCCCCCACCCCTCTCTAACCCCTTAACACTATAAATATACCCATATTCTTTCATTTAAATCACAAATTCACAAACTATTTCATTAACATCTTATAAAATCTCTCATAAATTCATAATTATTATTTTGTGATATTGACTTGGAGTTTGGATTTCGAAGATTTATTTGAAGTAAATCGGAAGCTTCAATTGGCATCTCTCAATATCGACTTTGGTTATACGTCTACTTTTACGTAGACGTTCGGTACATTCGTTCCAACTTTAATTTTTTATTTTTTTATTAATTAAGTTATTTTATTTTTTTGTTATATTATCTTGCTTGTTTTTCATAATATTTAATTATTTTAAACTTGAACATGAATTCGGAAAGAAATAGTGGTAAAAGACCAATGTCAGAAGGAAAAAATAATAGGGGAGGAGGAAGTAGTTCTAGTTCTAAACATTTTCCACCTAGATTTAGAGTTAATACTAATGATTATACTCATGTTGATGAAACTTCTTTTATGTCAGAAGGACCTGTTGAATTTAATTCCGAAAATGAAGTAGATCATGAGACTTTAAATAGATGTTTTACTAATTTTGAGGAAGAATTAGATGAGAAAGTAGAAATAAATGAGGAAGATGATGAGACCCCTACCCCTACTAGTCCGGCTACCGAATTACCGGAACAAGATGAAGTCCCCTCTTTACCTACTTTTTCAAAGACTGTTGTGCGTGTTAAAAGATCTTTAGTATGGAAATTTTTGGTACAAAATGAGGAAAAAACTATTGTTACTTGCACGAAATGTAAATTGACCATGAAACATGTAACTACGGGTACACAAGGGGGAACGGGACGACTAAGAACACATTTGAGAAAGTGTAATAAAGAATTTGCTCG
>JAJOOF010063698.1:0-23074 GCA_029582545.1 Solanum lignicaule | reverse complement strand
ATTTTACCCTTAATGAAATAATTTACAGTCATACAAATTTATATCATTCATTTTGGACCACAAATTTTAAAAGTCTTAATTTCTTTTTTAAACTCCGTGGCGAATCAAACTACCTCACATAAAATGAGACGGAGGAAGTAATATACATTGGGCCCGCGCTGGCGCGGGAACCTAATAACTAGTCTACTATATAAGTGTCAATAAGCACACAGCTGAGGGTCAACATGTGTGCTTCAGCTGTGTGCTTATCTTCATATTCAGCTGTTTGGCTTACTGGTTTAGGCTTGACATTTAAAGTGCAAGGTCTGCGGTTCAAACCTTGCCAACATCAATTTTTTATTTATATTTTAATTTCAGTGACAAGGGTATTTTTGGTATTTATTAGACAAAAAAACCAATCAACATCTCCATAATGACACATATATCCATCAAAAATTTGTATTTTTTAATCAATTTAAGTGGGGCCCACCAACTTTATCATGTTGGCTGACCAATACTATTGTGTATTTCTTTATTTTAATTATCATGTCTCAATATTTTTCGTTGATTACATATTTTAAAAATAAACTACAATTTATATTAGCCCCAAAACATACAATTTATATTATTGGCACGGGCCACATTATCTAGTATATATATATATATATATATATATATATATATGAATATCAAGTAACAGAGTGACCTTTACCATGTCTGTTAAATTTTACATGACTCTATTATTAATTAATAATACTATACATAATTTTTAAAAAATAAATAATGACTAAAAGTTTGTTATTTTAAAATGACACATGAAAGAAATAGAATCGATACATAAATATGAATCAACTAGTGTCCAAACTTATAATCATGAATTGGACAAGACGACACATTCATTCATATTTCATGGAGAAGGATAAGGATAAATGGGTATAAAAGGGGTTAACATATATATTATTTATACAGATGGAGTTACATATATGGATCTGAGATTCTGATTTCAATATAATTGCTTATGTGAAGTGAAAGGAACGGATCATACGAAATTTTATATAATAGGTCTTGTGCCACGCAAAAACTTTAATGAAATTAGGACCATCAAGAATTAATAATTTATAATTTTACATATATATGTGGCATTGAGTTAAGCCTTGGTAACATCATTTTTTCTGAACTACCTCGTTGACATTAATAATATGGACCAAATATAATATACTCTATTAGGACTTCTCCTGGGATAAGTATAAATATCTCACTACACTAAACATGATTTTTAACGATAATTAATTAATCGTAACAGTTTATTATTGCTAAATAAGTTATTTTTAGAGGTAATTACTGGTGAGAATTACATTTCAGCACTCTTTGTCAATGTCCTTAAAGCCTATAGCGACATTGGATCCAATTATCTAATGTCAATAAAAACTTTAATATTCTTTATTAATAAACATATTTAATACTACCAAAAATTATTTTTATTATAGTTTATGTCCATATATACAATGTTACGCTTCAATTCGATATATATAAATTTGAAATGGAATCGAAGGGAATGTTATTAAATAGCATCGTTAATAATTGTTACCGGTAGATGCAACTTATAAGTGAGTTGACAACAATATTAAACTGCAATTTGTTTATTTTAATGGCGTTAGCATGTGGTTTCATATCAACCTCGTACAATTAACAGCACTAAAACAATGTGTCGATTACATGTATATTTTACACGATTACTCTCTTCGTTTCATTTAGTTGTTTAGCTTGTGTTTTGCACCCACCTAAAGTTAAAGCAATTGCTAAATATTTATTTTACTAATTTACTTTTATTGATTACTATTATTTGTAAACCTAAATTCTACTATAAATTAAAATATATTTTATCAATAATAGGAAGAAAATTATTGGTTCTCTCTTTGATTTGTTAAAGTAAAAGGGAACAAAGGGTGGTATTTTCTTATAATCAATTTAATACTTGATCTTATCTCAATTATCACTTAAATTTCTTTTTTCTTTTTAAAATCTTCGTATTCATGTAGGGTTGTAGATATATTTCTGTTTGCTAGTTTGGGCTATGGGTGCAAACTAGCAACCATATATGTGTTAATGATGAAATTTTCTCCAAAATAAACCAACCCAAACACATATAATTTAACAATCCATTTGACACTCTGAATTTGGGCTATGCTTCGCTATGTAAATATACACTATTCAAATAGTTAATATTAATTATACATATCTATTTTCTATATATTTATGATTATTAAGATCAGTTTTGGTGGGCTAAGGCGGCTTGTTTTGGAGCCTGGAGGCAGTAACTTTTGGGTCTTTCCTCTAGGATGTTGAGAGCTAGTTTTTGGGGCGAAGGAGAAGAAACAAGAATTAAAGAAAATAACTACTCCTCCAAATCGTAATAGACCAAAAAAGAAAGAGAATATGGCAGAACTTTCGTTGTCTGAATATTCAGATTCTGATTCAGATTTTGTAAGTCATAAAATTACAAAGATTTTTTTTTTGTATGAATCAGTGTTTACTGTTGGTATGAAATCGATATAGATATTAACAAAAAAATGGTATGCATTTAGTATACTATTTATACAACAAACACAATGACAAGGTACAATTGTTTTGAATTAGTATTCTTCTGGTAGAATCTGGTGGTATGAACTAGTGTTTACTTTTGGTATGAAATTGATATAAATATTGGCAAAAAAACTTGTATGCATTTCGTATATTATTTATATAACAAAACACAATTATAAGTTACAATTGTTTTGAAATTGGTACTCTTTTTGTAAGAATTTGGTATGAATCAATGTATACTTTTGTATCAAATTGGTGTAGAATTATGTAGAATAATAGTATGAAATTGGTATACGATTATTAAACAATCCCATCTATCACTATACTTTATTAATATTGAGAAGAAATCTTCCATCATAGTATAAAACGATAATGAATATGAAACAAAAAAATCGTGAGAGAAAACAATGACGATCATTGTTTTTAGCGTTGATAGAGAAAGAAACGAATATTGATAAAAAAAAAAATGAAATTTGTGTTGATAAACAATAAACAGATGAGAGAAAATGTATGTTTTGAGCTAAACAAAGAAAACAAATATTCTTTTTGTTATGGCTCTTCTGATTTTATGCCTATTATTAATTATCATTACTAATTTGATAAATAGCCTGTAATTGTTTAATGTTAAAACTTGAAATAAAAAGAATAATGTCATAATTAATAATAATTAATTTTACATATGTCAATTATAAAAATTTCTCTTTATTTATTTCACTCCTTAATTATTTTTGTGTATGATTTTGAAACTTGAGGCTTTATTAATAAAATATTTTGGACTTGAATTTTGGTGGATGAGTAAATACTAATTGGGCTTGAATTTGTGAGTCAACAGGCCAGAACCAAACCCAATTCAACCTGGCGGGAAGAAACGTAACGGATAAAAGCAAGTTAAGAAAATTCTTAAAACATCACAACAAAAGCTTACTCTAAAATATGAGTACTTATTAAACGATTTAAATTAAAATCGAATTTTATCATCTAAATAAGTAGGTATATTTTTAACTGATTATATACTAAGTGAAAGTTCCATGAGAACAAAACTGAGGGAACAAAAATAACAGAAAATTTAAAATATTTTACACTTATATTGAGAAAATACTGCAAAATCTTTATACTAATTGAGCCAATCCAAATGACCTCTACATTAGAAGATTTTGGAGGAGGAGTAGTATTTTTTGTTAAAAATAAGAGAAAAGATTTTTATACTAAGAAAAATGACTTCAGTATAAATCTTGTCATAATTTTTTTTTTAAAAAGAAGTTATAATTCTTATATACATTGTACTTCATATTTTATAGAGTCTATGGAAAAGTCAGTGGGTTCAGCCAAACCCCCTTCCGCTACAGTAGCTCCGCCCCTGCCTATCAAAACCTCCATATAAATTGTATCATGACTTTATTATAAATTTTAATGAGTCGTCAAAACTTGCCTATATTTTTCAATTAATAAAAAATCTCAAATTTTCATCAATCAACATCATGATACAACAAGCTTTTTATGTCTACTTTACCAGCATTAAAAAATTCTGACGTCACGTTTGGTTAAACAAGTACCAAGTTATACCTAGCCAAAAAGACAAATTTTCTCTTCATTTCAATTTACGTAGATCTGTACACTAATTATTACGTATTCTTTATACTTATTCATTTTTCATTTTTGCAAATCAAAATAATTTTATTATTTTTCCAAATATTATTCCTAATTTTAAATAAGCACATAAAACAATACTCCATAATAGTTTTAACTCTCAATTTTAAAATATCATCAATAAAGTTTAATTTATAAAAACATTCTTAAGACTCGTATGTAGTCAATATAGGCCAAGTAATTCTTCTCTCTGTTCCAATTTATACAGTTACACAATTTGAGGTTAGAGTATCAAATAGAGTAATTTAATCTTGATTATAAAAATATTATAAAATATAATGATTAATAATTTAAAATTCAGATATAAAGAATTAATTTTTTTTAAATTATTAAATTTTGGAAAAAATTATGCATCATAGAAAATTATTAATTCAAAATAAATGTTATAACTACAGTTTCATTTATTTCAATTCGAAACAAATTTCATGTCATTCGCCTCTCTCCCCTCTCTCTGGAATCTCGCTCGCCACTCTCCTTTTTTCAGTCAATTTGCATAATTTGTGTTTGCATAAAGCGAGAGAGAAATTTGATATACAAATACAAATATTTTATCTAGATTCAATTGTATACGAATTCAAATTTTATGCTGACATACAAAACCATCATTGATACATATACATAGTAGTTAAATATATACAATTATCTAATCGATATACATATATAATTCACATCTCCTCTCTCTCACAATCTCGCTCGCCACTCTAGCCTAACACAAAGAATATATATATACAAACACAATTTTCATAGGTGCAGACGAGTTAGCGCCCGAATTATACAAATTGACGCGATTTATACATATCAGAAGCTCCATAGCAAACATAATATGGTTATGGAGCGCAAATAGCAAAAATGTAGATATAGAGCGCTAATATGATTTCTATCTTTGTTATTCCTAAAATTTACTCTTAAATATTCAACATACTCTCTCTATCCACTTTTAATTGTCATATTGCGTTTTTCAAAAGTAAATTTGACTAATTTTTAAAATTAAATTAGAATATATTAATTCGATATTTTAAGCAAAAAAATTTAGCTACTTAAAAACTACGAAAAGTATTATAAATTTCAATTTTTTTGCATATCCATATGATGAAAAAATACATTGTAAATTGTTAGCCAAAGTTATTATCGTTTGACTCTAAAAATGAAACTTTGACAATTAAAAGTGGACGGAGATAGTACTCCTTCCGTTCATTTTTACTTGTCATTTTTTTCTAAAATAAATTTTTATTTACCTAATCAGTTTTGACATATCAAGAAAATACAATAATATTTTTTCATGTTTACCCTTAACTTTAAATACTCTTTCTTCAAATTATTTTCTAAGATACTAAATATCATGTAATAGGAATAATTTAATAAAATATTTATATCATTAATAATTTTTTAATAAATATGCCAAGTAAAAATGTTATAAGTAAAAATGAACGTAGAGACTACTAAATATGTGGGGGTAAATTGAAAGGGATACAATAGGATAGGGAAAATGCATAAAATATTAGTAGAAGGGTAAAGAAAAGAAAAGAGGCAGAGTGAAAAAGATGGAAGCCTGACTCAATCCTCTCCCTCGACTTCTTCGCCTATGCAAAAAGGACGCGCCAAACGAAGGTCCCTTTCTTGTTTTTTTTTTCTTTTTTCTTTCGGTGTTTTAATTTCCTATTAAAATTTTATTTAAATTTGGATCACATACTGCATAGTTCATTTATGAGTACTAAAGCATATCATCAACATCATGGATAAGCGGTGTTTTTTTTAAAAAGAAAATTATGCATAATGACAAATTATTAATTTAAAATAAATAATATAGCTACTGTTTCATTTATTTCTTTTGAGTAGCTGCAGTTTCAGACAATTTGCTATTAATGGATCTCACGAATTTGTATAAGTAAAAAAAAAACAACTGAAGTTCCTTTTATACACCACCACCGCTGGCACCAACGTTCATGACGAGATCTGAGATGTTTCTCTTCTCAGCAAGCTTTGCGGACAAGAGAGGCCAGTAAGGCTCGACTGTGACATTTGCTGCTTTTACAAGAGCAGAAATCTTCTCTGCGGTGATGGCGATGTCATCGTCGTGAAGGATCAAACAAGCGTAGGTACTAGCAATTTCATCGAGCGACATTTTCTACTCAATCGAATTACTTGTTCGTTAAAGGACAAGAAAATGGCGGTCTGCTTCTTCGGCTGCTGTTAGTGAGTTCTTGTTGCTTATTTGTATAAAGATATATACAAATCAAAGCAGTTATTTTCTATTCCCATTTACACCATTTTCTCCTGAAATCTCTCATCCAGATTAGTTTCCTCTCATCCACATTATTTTTGAATTTTGAATTTTCGGTTCTTTTCTCTCTCCCTTTACACAATTTTCTCCTAAATTCTCTCACCCAGATTAGTTTCCTCTCACCAACATTATTTTAGAATTTTGAATTGTCGCCATTACTCTCCCGATTGTGCTATTAAAATTTCAGGTAACCGTCAAAAACATGTTGAAATCAACTTTATATTTTTTTTCTTTGTATTCTGTATAATATTTTTAATTTTTTTCATGAATTTTCATATACATATACAGATTCAACTAATACAAATTTATATTTATATATATATATTACACATATATACATATACAACTTTAAAACACAACAAAAAGAACATATACATATACAAATTACAGCTAATATTATTTCTTATTTGCATATAGATTTCACATATACACTTGTACAAAGAACACGTACATAAACAAATTACAGCTATATGTACATATACAATGGACAAGTCTAACAAAAAATACATATACATATACATATACAAATAACATCTAATATACAAACGTAATTATCATAATTAAAGACGAACATGACTGTATACATATACACATATAAATGAAACTGAAACGTTTTATATACAAATTATCCAATTGTATAAATGAATTTATACAAAACTGAACAATTTGTATATAAATTGGATGTATCTAGTGAATTATACAAATCTAAAGCTCCATAGCAAACATAAAATTTGTTATGGAGCGCAATTATGCAAATTATAGTTATAACATATAAATATGATTTTTATTTTTGCTATATGTGAAAATTAATCTTTTTTTTCATTTGATATATGTATTAAAGCTTGATTAAAACAAAATTTATGATGAAATTAAAACGCTCTCTAACTAAAGCAATTTTGTATCTCAAAAAATTCAAATATAAAATATCTGATTAAAAATAAAACAATACTTAATACTCCACCAAACCAATTCGTTTATATGTATGACATTATTTGAGTCCAATAAAACAGATGCTGGCCAGCCACACTATGGTGATATAGGAGTAGGAAGAAGAGGACAAGTCATAAGAAACATTGGAAGTAAAAACGATTATATTTATTCCATTATTATCGGGTATCTCAACAACTCAACTACTGCTCTGACTCACTTGTGTGCTCTCATTAATTTTTGCTTCTCCCTCTAGCACACAAACACATTTTTATTTCATAAATCTCATCGACAATCATCACTTACTCATCGTCTGATCAAGGATTACGACTTTTCTGGTATAATTTTTAATTGTCCTAATTTCCTTTTTTAGAGTTAAACTATAAAAAAATTTATTAACATTTTATGATGTATTTTTTTTATCGTATTGATATGCAAGAAATTTCAATTTAGAGAAGTTTTGTATAGTTTTTGAATATTTAATTCTTTTTTGTTTAAAATATTGAATTAAGTAATTTAATTTAACTTTGAAAATTAGTCTAATTAACATTCGAAAAACACAACATGACAATTAAAAGTGGACGAAGAAAGTATATGTTATTTATACGTTCGAAATCGTCTAATTTATATTATATTTATATGCTCAAATTCATACTATTCACTTTTATTTTTAATGGAATAATATATATTCATACAAGTACATTAATGACTTGTTATTGTTATAAATAAGAAGTTTCAAAAGTTTGGCTATCTCTTTTAAATTATGTGTCAATTCAAATAAAATCACATAAATTGAAACTGAGAAAATACTTATTAACTAACATGTATTTAAGAAGAAAAAAAATGATTTTTCTAAAATTTGGACAATTTAAAGTGAAATTATTTTTAATTATAAAAATATTTCATTCTTATAATTAGATAGACGAAAAAAATGTGTTACAAAAATTGAGACAAAAAAACACTCATTTGTCCCAAAATACACTTTCTTTTATTATTAGTCCCAAGAAGTGACCCATATTTATATTTAATAACACTTTAACTTTAAAATGTTCAATTTATTTTAAATTAAATGATTTATATAGTCACATCAACACTATAATTATTTTATATCATAAATTTCAAATTTTTTACTCCATCTATCTTAATTTATGTGACACTTTTTTTCATTTTTGAGAGTAAAAGAGATTTTGTTTGACTAGAAATTTACGCATGAAATCTTCAAATTTTTTGAAATTAAATTTATATATCTGTAAACTACGTAAAAAAATACTCTAAATCTCAATAATTGACGAAAGATATGTTGACATTGATGAGAAACTGAGTTTGAGCTCTTCGAAGAAGAAGGCGATAGAGTGATCAAGGAAATGAATTAACTCAATACTTACAGCTGCAATTTTTGTCTAATCAGTCTCTTACGTTTATTAGGAGTTGTGTTCGCATTCTATTCATATTAGGAGTTGTATAAGAGTTATATTTGCACTATACTAGGTATATTATATATTTGAATTAGGAGTCTGGAGCTAGTGGAAGAAGTCTACGCATATGTGAATTCAATGTGTATAAATACACGACAATTGTACAACTTGAAAACACACACGATAATAAGAAAAGCAAGGCAGAGAATTTCCTCTGCAAAATCCTTCTCTTCTCTCAAGATAAATGAAAAGTTTATAGTAAAAAATAAACTTGTTTGAATTTCAAAATTTAAAAGCTATCACATAAATTAAAACGAAGAAAGTATTTCTAAATTTCATATTAAATCAAAAATAAAAAAAATGGACGGATGACTGTGTATCCGTGTTAGTAGAATGTTATTTTCCACAATATTCGAGGTTTTTTATTGTTTGTTGACCAACCTGTAAAAAAGAGCTAAAATATAGCAACTAGCTAGTCACATATGCGTTGTTGGATTCGATATTCTTATTTATATTCATTATTTTAAATTTCAAGTCACTTACGAAATTATATAAGTTTATTATTGTATCGTTATTTAGTATTTTATTAAAGTCAAATTTTCAATAAAAAATATAAATTAATTTATGTTGATTAATTAACTGATTGATGAACATGAATTAATCATTTAGTTTTTTTTTATGTTACTCAAATTCATACTTTCAAGGTTAATACTACATTCGTCCACTTTTAATTGTCATAGTTTCCTTCTTTTAGAGTCAAGGATAGTAACTTTGACTAATATTTTATGATGTATTTTTTCATCATATTGATATACAAAAAATTGAAATTTATAGTACTTTTCGTATAGTTTTTGAATATCTAAATTTTTTTATTTAAAATATCAAATTAATGTAATTTAATTTAACTTTGAAAATTAGTCAAATTGTCTTTCGAAAAAACGCAACATGACAATTAAAAGTAGATCGAAAGAGTAGCTCTCCAGGGTTATCATGAAGAATAATGTCATTTATACATTGATTTTATGAAATGACAAATATTAAAAGCTAGGAAAAATCCTTTTGGCCAGAAAATTTGGCCAGAATGGTAAAATACCATTTTTCACACTATATTATTTTACCTTTTTGAACATTTTTATCCTTTTAACTTTAATATTTTTTAATTAAAAAATGAAAAAAAATCAGTTTATTTTAAAATAAAAAGGATATTTTAGACTATTTGAATTTTTGGCTAAATTTTCTGACCATTTAACATTATCTTTAAAATATTTATTTTTAGTAAGAACAACATGTAAATCTAATTAGATGAAGTATAATTTGGTAGAATTAGAGCAGCGCGCGTTTTAGATTAGCATAGGATTTTAGGGACGTGACAAAATCATTAATCATTTGTCTCACAATTAATTCCAAATCCGTAGCTGTTTGACAAGGTTGACCTACTCGTTTAATCTATTAGACACTGATTACGATTACAGATACGTAGCCATTAATTACCTCAACGCTGGACTCTAATTCAACTACCTAAATCCCATTAACCCTGCAATTCAATTAATTACCCCCTCCGTTACCATTTACCTGGTTACTAATTGAATAGTCAAAGAAAGAAAGATATTAAAAATATTTTTAAACTTGACATGAGTTAATAGTTTCAGTCCTCAACTATTCACAAACATAAAAATATAAATGACTAATGAAACTTTAATGCATCTCTGTTCATTCAATATGAGTGAAAACACGCTTATACTCTTACAAGAATTTGAAACTATTTGCTATGTTATGTGTTAGAGGAAAAGTACTATCTCTAGTCGGATAAATGAATATTTTTAAAATTGTCAATAATTTGAAGACGAAATTGAATATTTTCATTGTCTCTAGAAAGAAATATTATAAATTGAAATAATTAGTATTATATTCTTCATTTGATTTAGAATATAGAATATTGAGAATTGAGGAGTGTGCATGGGGTTCGTGGTCATTTCAGAAACCCCCACAGCTGGTAGAGTCAGACTGTGCCCCTTATTTTTTGTCCTATTAACCATCCTCTTCTTCAACTCCTCTTTATTTTTTTCCCCAACAAATCATTCTCTTCATCATCACACACTCTAATCTCTATCCCTTTCTCTGTTTTCCCCTCCGATACTTTTGGGGGAAAATAGCATAGTATCTAACGGGAGAGAGCTTTTGTATTGCGGGGAACGTTGTCTGGCTCGAGGAATCAAATTCTTTATTACTCATAGATCTGTATATTGTTTATAGATCTATAATGTTTTTGATGTCGTCGGACCAGGCTTCATTCCCCACAATGAATATTGCTCTCTCACAACACTAAATAATTAGATCCGTTTCAACATTTTTACTGGTAAGTCTCTTATAACTGTGTATTTGTTTTTGTTTCCGTTGATTTGTTTGTCCGTTTGCGAATCAATCCTTTTTTGTTTGTTCTATATACTATACTCTATTTGTAGATTGGTGTAATGATGAAATATCTTGACTTTTTAAGTTGTTACAAATCCCAAAAGTTTCCATCATTACTGCCTTTTTTTGGGTCATGATCTGTGTTTCTTTGGTCAGTAACGTATGCCTATTGTTTGTTATAGTAGTAGTAGTATATAGTCATGGTGTGTTATGATTGTGGTCATCATAGCTTTTTGCCTCTCTCTTTCTGCAAATATTCAGATCTGGTTTCCTGCCTTTCTATTCTTTCTTCATAAACCTTTTTTTCTTTTTTGCTGTGGGTCAATTTCTTCATAAATATATACAGTTACAAACAATTGACTAGAAATACAACTAATAATATTGAAGGAATTAGGTAGATATTCCTATTTTTTTTTTTTACTTGTTACCTCTAATGGCCTGCTAGTTTAGAATTCTAATCTTCAATGTGAACACAGAAAAAGAGAAAGCTTTTCTGTAAGACTTACGAAACACAACACGGTGCTTGATTTGAAATATATTCTGCAGAAGGCAAGTGCCTAATAAATTACTCTAGCTTGTTTCCCTTCTTCGCCTTCGGCATATTGGACACTCACATAATCTCCTTAGACTCTGATATCTCATGAATCTCAATAGCTAAATTGATTGACCTACGTCAACTTTCACTTTGTTGGCAAGATTTTGATTCAATTAGGACTAGTAGTATTTCATCACAGTTTTTGCTTAAGAATTTGGTAGAATTCGATAGTTTTGACCTTTATCATATGCATTTAAACATTTACTAATTAATATATATATAAATAGTTTATCTAGAATATAGTAAGTTCTATATCTAGATCTAATATTTACCAACTCAAAATCCTAGCTCGTTTCTTCAAATTCTCAAACCTGGTGGTAGTCTATATTTGAGACTATCGGAACAATGTACTGTTTGTTTGAACTTAAAAAGTTTTTTTTTTTATTATTATATGAAAGCTCAGCATCTATTCTCAGTTTACCTTTCAACTTCATTTGAGATTTACAAAATAGATACTCAGTAGTATATTAGTTTCAAGTTTGTGATGGTAAATTGTGTGGACATGAAAGAAGTGGGAAACTATAGGCTTTAATTGCATTATTGGCATTCATCTTCTTAGAGTAAATAATATAGGTTGTAAATGTAGATCTATGAATTCATTTATAGTGTTAAAAAATTCTTATGTATAAAAAGTGAGTGAAAGGGAATACTGTTTGTGGAGATGGAATCTTTTTGACTTGCAAATCAATAAAGTGGAGGCTGTACGCATATTGCCTTTTTTGCTTTTGCTTTCCTCTATTTCCACAAACAAACGTGTACACAAAAACTAGCAGACAAAAGTTTGCTTGATTTTTATGAATTCTCTCTTCCTCCCCTCAAGTTGAAAATAATATTTTTTTCGTTTTAATTTGGTTCGACGACACAATTTTGAAAAGGTTAAAGAATATACTTCATAAAACATCTAAATGACATAAGAACATGGAGTAGTTATCACTTTTCCGCTGTTTGTATTAAAAAAAAGTACTAATACATTTCAATGTTAATACGGTTTTAATTTCAATACTTCTTAAGCCTTCATGATCAATTAAACTTAGGCTGACCCATGCCTCTTGCTTGCTTCTTCAATTTCATTTATCACTTACAAATCCACTTTTAAAAAAGGCACGTTTTTATATTTTAAAATTGACTTTTTTTTAATTTACACTTAATAGCATGCTTAACTTTACAATTTACAGTTACAGATTCAATACTCTTTTAAATTCTGACGCTTCCCATGTAAGATTGTTGAGGTCAGTTCCGGTTTTTAAAAAGTAAAACGTTACTACTATTTTAAAAACAAGTAGAGAATAGAATGGAAGGGAACTTACAAGGTTCTAACTTGGGCCAGATTTTGACTCATGCGCTTAAAGCCCAAAACATGCTACTTTCTGTTGGCCCAGCAATACTTGGTTCAGAAACAGAGGGCATAAATGAAGTTCAATTTAATTTGGGGACATCCGGGGAAATAAAGAAAAAACTTAAGTTTGAAAATAAATTTTTTAATCTAAATAGTCGCTTACTCAATAACTTAATTTTAAAATAACTGGTTATCTAATCCGTTATCAATAATTTATTTATATCTGTTAAAATAACAAGAAGCAAAAGTTAAATAAAAAAGGCTTCATCAAGGATGTTTAAGAGAGAAGCGAATGAAATCTTTGTTTTAGGCCTCGAAAATATAAATTTCATGTTCAATTAAATTGAAACCAACAAACCACCTATGGCTAGTGCCGGCTCTATGCATTGATAATTAAGACATATGCCTTAGGCCCAATTTTAGGGCCTCAATTTTTTACTAAGAATAAAGTATGTGTTATTTTTTATTATAAAAATTGATTATTTATAACAAAAAGTATTTTATAAAAATAAAGAAATAAATTATATTATTTTATTCTCTTTAATCCCATTATGTTCTAAACTCTTATCTTTATTTAAAATTTGTCAACTTATTATTTATATTATATTAATAATTCATATAATGACTGCCTTAGTGAAATTAGTTTTTTCAATGTTGAATTGATAAAATCATATTTGAAACAAAAAATAATCGAATAGATTATTTATAAAAAAATATTAAGTAATAATTTGCATTTGAAAAGTGTAAGGAAGATAAATTTTAAATAAACACATATGAAGTTTGTTTAAATTTTAGGCCTTCCATTAAAATTTTGCTTTAAGCCTCAAATTTCGTTGGGCTGTCCCTGCCAATGGCTCTTGCTAACTTCTTCAATTTCATTTAATGTGAACACGTATTATTGATTCCCTAAAAAAAGAAGACATGTTTCTATATTTAAATTTTTTTAGGACCTGTGATTAAATTTTATTTCAGCAAAATATAAAAAATGTATATTCATGACTTGTAATAGTCTTAAATGCACATATGATATAATTTTCTCTTACTTCAAAATTATTTGAATAATATTGATGAAATTAAATTAAATTTCTTAAGAACTCATAGTAAATTTTGTGGGTTCGAAATTCCTTTTCATAGATGCTCTAATTCTTATTTTTCTTATTTAGTGCTTTGGGCAGAATCTAATATCAATATACAAAAGTGGTCTCATTGCAAATATTCAACTTTTCATTTTCAAACATTACTAATTGTAATGTGAACCTTACATAGGGATGGTAATGGGCGGGGCGGAGGTGAGGCGGGGTGTGTTTAAGGCTATACGGGATGGGGTGTGTTTAAGGTTGTGTGGGATGGGAGGGATGCGAGCCGAGTTGAAGTGATTTTTCTTAAAATTAATGCGGGGCGAGGTAAGTATATGTGATTTATGTAGGTTCAAACTTAAATTTAACTTTTTACATGTTATAAGAGTGATAGAACATTATTTATTAAGATAATTTCTTTAAAGCTACTAAAATATTCAAGATAGTAAATCAAAATGGTTCAATAAAAAATAATACAATTTCTTACATGTTTCCCAATTGACCTCTAAAAAATAAATTTTTAAGTCATTATCTATTAAATTAATACAACTTAATGAAAAAAATGGATTTAATTTTAGTGTCAAACTTAATTAGAAAAAATAAAATATTAAAAAAGTTATGCAAGGCGGGGTGGAGCGGGTTGAAAATGAAAAAAGTTATACGAGACGGGACGAATTACAAATTTTACAGATTAAGCTCAATCCGTCCCGCCAGGTCCCACATCACCCCATTGTCATCACTAACCTTACATATAGTTTTTTATTTTATTATATATATATAAATTATAATGTGACACTAGAATTTACTTTGTTCAGAGACCGATTTAACGTGAACGAGGGTTTCTTCAATGCCAAAAAGAAGTTCTTATATGATAGAAGATTGATAGTAATACCTAAATATTAATCGTTAATATCATAATATATATTTTTGAAATTCCATGTAAATTGTAATAAATAGTCACTTCAAATTAAGTAAATTTTTAAAAGTTTGGTAAATGGTGTTTTTTTTTTGGTATTTGGTGATGGACTCTATATATCATATCATCCCCTATGATTACCAAAGATTTTATCCCCTATGATCTCATTTAATATCTTGGTCCATATATTATAATCACCATTTATTACCAAGATTTTCTTACCAAATTTTGGTTGGCAATTTTTTTTCAAATTCATGGACTTCAATTTACGAAGTGTAATCCTCTGATTGGCAGCAATATAATTCCAGAGAATTGATAAGATTCTCAATATGTGGTGAACATTTATTTTTGTTTACCTAAAGCATCTTAGACAAGAGGAAAACTAAATGAATGATGTATATTGTATGGGACCATTAATTCATCATCTACAAATTGAAAAAAAAAGAAAAGAGTCCGACTCATTGTATTTTTTTTTGTTTTTGGCGTAATATATAGTTACAATCCGTTAAACTAAGCTATCTTCCTATTAGATATCTCAATTCATAATATAGATATTTAATTAGATGAGGATAGGAAGATACGAGACTGGCGACTGGTCAAATCATTCTTTACTCACTAAAAGTATTTCACTCTAG
This sequence comes from Solanum lignicaule, assembly GCA_029582545.1. Classification (NCBI taxonomy): domain Eukaryota; kingdom Viridiplantae; phylum Streptophyta; class Magnoliopsida; order Solanales; family Solanaceae; genus Solanum; species Solanum lignicaule. The sequence goes on along the minus strand of JAJOOF010063698.1, from coordinate 7,272 downwards.
TTCTTTTAGCTATTGTTATATTTTTTAACTCATGGAAGTTGAAAAGGTAGAAGCGTCGTCTAGTTAGATACATACTACTTGACTTCTGTAGTTTCGATTCATTTTAAAAAAAAAATTGTTTGTGTTTTCTTTAGTTATACCCATCAACCTTAAGTAGAAATTGCTTACAGTTTTTACTGCTTATTAAAATGACTGGTTATAATTAAGAAAATGACATATTTTATATTGTTAACTTAATTAACTTATAGATGAATGATCACATTAATTCAAAATTTAAACCATAGGTATATAAGTGAACTATTTTATTAGATGTTGAGGTGTTCAATTGAAACATAATTAAGAGAAAATTAACCTATTTGAGGGTTGATTATATTATAATTATTCTCTCTAATCCTTATTAAGTAAATTGCTCTTCTTTTTTTTTATAATCCAACATAAATGAAAAGTTTAATGTGTCGGTACTTTTTTTCATTTAATGAGATTTTTTTTAATGATTTTGCATCTTCTAGGAGAATAATTAAAAATAATAATGAAAAGTAAGCTTTAATTTATATATCGAGTAAATAAGTTTTTTATCTTCCTCGATCACAATTTAGATGTAACTGACCTATGCTCGAGTACCTGATTTTCATAATATCGATCTCAATTATGTCTTATTCTGACATGATTTACAGCAACAACAAAAAAAAAATCATAATCTTTTATGCTCAATTAGATATCTTCATTTATATTGAGACGGGGAGATAGGAAACAACAAAACTTGATTGAAATTGTAGAATAATTTATCTATATTATACTTTTTTACATTTGATTTTCGATACTTTTAGTGGAGCTTGATTAAATTTGAATTCATTCTAGAAAGCCTTATATTGAGGTAAAGTAATTTCTAACAAAGATGACTTAGAACATGTTTAACAGCTGTGTAAAACTGCTTTTAAAAAATATTTTTCAAATGAATTATCCAAACACAAACTGTTTTTTTAAAAAAAAAACACTTTTCTAAAAGCTATTTTAAAAAGATATATAGAAAAATAAACAGTTTTTAGCAGCAATGTCAAACATACTCTTAATATTTAAGGGGACTCACACTATAAAACCTCTTATTAAGAATAGATGAGTACTTACCTTAGACCTTGTTTGGCATTGCTGCTAAAAAATGCTTAATTTTAGAAGTGCTTTTTTAAAATGGCTTTTCAGAAAAATGTTTTTAAAAAAAAGCAATTTGTGTTTGGCAAATTCATTTGAAAAGTGCTTTGATGAGCAATTTGTGTTTGACTAATTTTCTTTAAAAAGTGCAAATCACGAAAAAGGGCAAGTATCGATGTGCTTTTAATATTAACATTGTTTTATAAAGAGAAACTATTTTAAACATCTAATACAAAAACTTTAATTACATTTTAAATTTAATTATTTAAAATGTATATACTCAAAGTTTCAATCAATATTGTATATTGATAAATATTGTTGAATTTTTTTTTAAAAGAAGAATCTTTTTGTTATTTATTAACTTTTTTTTTTATTCAATCTTAGCTATTATCCTCTTTCTTTTTTGTTATAATACTCTAAAATTTAAAAAAAATCAAATAAAAAAATAATAATACTTATATTAAGAAAAGAAAAATTTGTTATTTGTTATTTTTTTGGGAGGATCTAAATTTTTAATTGTTATTTTTTCTCTTTTCTAATCCTACAAAAATATCGTTATTCTTTTTATTTCTAATTTTGTAAAATAATATATAAAGTAATATATACCATATAACATATAAATAATAATATAAAACATAAATTAAAAAAATTTTACTATATAAAAACAAAAAATAAAATTCTTAAATAAAATCAACCAAACTGATGAGATATGTTAATTAATTAGTAAGGAATATATTAATAAATATGTATATATGTAGGAAATATTTTAGTCTTGAACAAATTAATTTTCTATTTCTATTTCTGTTTTTTTTTCAAACAAAAAAAAATTAACTTCTTTTTAACCGTAAAAAATATGCTGCTTTAATTTAAAAACAGTTTTAAGAATTTGTCAAACACTTAATTTTTTAAAATAAGTATTTTTTTCTTTTAAAAAAAACACTTCTACCTTCCAACAGCAATACCAAACAGCTCTTAATTTCATTTCAAATAAGCTAAATTCATAAGAAAAGTTTTTTTCTCCACGTGTCTCAACTTCTGCCACTCCACTACCACGTATCAATTCTTTTTCACCACTTCTCTCTCTATCTTTTTTTCACTTTCGGATTCTTCATGTTAATATTTTTATTAAAAAATCAAAATATTGAATTAGTTATAAGTAGTAATAACAAAAAATTAAAAAAATTCAATATCAATTATATATAAATAATAACTAAAAAGATAAAAAAAAAATCAATATTAATTATATTTTTATATAAATAAAAATCATATTAATATTATATAATAATTTAATTTTTTATTAAAAAAATTCAAATGAATCCCTCGATTTTATCATACTTCCCCTTGTCTTCAAGAACTCGACTTTACTCATAAGTTGCCCTTCCACGAGCTTCAGACGGCACGAGTCTTGTGGGACATTCCATAGATATTCGATATATTTGTACTTTCTTTCTCTCAATTTATATTATTTTATTTAACTTGACATAAAAAAACTTTAAAAAAAATATATTTGAAATTTATGATCTAAATTAACTCATAAATGTATATGTAGTTACGAATGATTTCAATAAGAGAAAGAATAAATATTTTAAAATTAAATTATTATTAAATGTTAAAATATATCATTTTGAAATTAAATTAGGATAGACTGAGTAAAAATTGCGTCACTTAATATAAATATTACGTAAAATATATATAAAAAAAAAAAAGAGAATTGGAATAATAGAGAGTATATAAATTGTGTAGTGGGTCTAGAAATCCCCTCACACTCCATCTCTTCCTAGTTATTCTATTTTTTTTTCTCTCTCTCTATATGTTACTAATACAAATTCAGCCATGATTAATTTCCCAAAATCTCTCAGATATTCATCATTAGCCCTTTTCAAACAAGCCATCTCTGCTAATCCTTGGCCTAATTCCCCTCTTTTTCTCTGAAACAAACCTCTTTATCTCCTCTGTTTTCTAGAATTTGTATATAATTTTGTGTTGAATTTGCAGGATTAATTAATCAAATCAATGGGTGGTGGAGAGAGAAGTATACTTCACTTTCCACACCTCCATATTCATCAAAGTGGAAAGAGTAAACAGGGTAAAAGAGATGTACCGAAAGGATACCTGGCGATAAAAGTAGGGCAAGCAGAGGAAGAGCAACAACGATTCATCGTCCCTGTTTCCTACTTCAATCATCCGCTTTTCATTCAATTACTCAAAGAGGCGGAAGAAGTTTATGGATTTCATCACAAGGGAACGATTACGATTCCTTGTCATGTTGAACAATTTCGATGTGTTCAAGGCAAAATTGATAAACACCATCACAATCTTCATGTTCCGTGTTTTAGGGCATGACGAGTTTTTTTTTCTTTTTTTTCTTTTTGTTGCTTTCGGTGGAGGCGGTTAGTGATAATGACGACAAACTTTTTCTGTTTCGGTTTCTGGATGGTTTGTTATGGGTCACTGAAGTTGTTAGCTCAAGTAATTTAGTGAAATGAAATTTTAGTTACTTTCTCCGATTAAATTAAATTTACATATTTTGCATCTTGTTTGTAGAATTTAACCCCTTTTCCCCTATGAAATACTCGTTTCGATAACGTTTGATCATGAATTTTTTTTATTTTTTCCTTAGATCGAACTCTGGAAAATATGTTTAGCCATAAAATTGCATGTTGCTGATGGAATCGGAAACTTTTTTACTTTTTCGGGAGATTGAGCTTTCAGAAAATACCATTTCATGATGAAACATGAAACGCCCATTCAGGATTTTGTATTTTATTAATTCAATTTGTTATATATTTTATGAAGTTATAAATTCATATCTAGTAATTTTAATAAAAAAAATTTATGCTTGATATCAAAATTAAATTCAAATTACTTGATTTAGATGAATTGTGTTTCTTATTAAGTATTGATTCTTAATATATCAATGGAGAATTGTCTCACCGATAGTTATTTTTATTTTAAAAGAAATATTCTCATATTAATACATTCCAAGATCCCTTTAATTAAGTTCATTTTGATATGGAATTCATGACAAAAAGATACGGATTGATTTGAAATTGAGTAAATTGATAATAATTCCTAGAATTATGGAAGAACGCGCGTAATCTTCAAGCTGAAAAATAACAAACGCAACTAAATTTAAATAAGTAACACTTGTTACGTAAGATCTAAAAAAAAAGTACACTTGTTATGTACCCGACGTAAATGGTAAAGAATAGAATAATGTTTTACTTTTTTTTAATTATTATTTTGATTTGTTTTTTAAAAAAACGTCTTTTTCTGTATTTATTATAGTTAGGCAGACACCTCCACGGAATTTAAAACATCTTGTTTGGTTGATTGTTATGTGTTGTATAGTATAGTATTGTTAGTTTAAATATAATGTTTATTTTATTATTATTTAAATTATATTTTATTGTATCAATTAAATTTATTATTAGTTAATGACGAAATTTTTTATTTTATATAATAATTGATTTGGTGTGATCGCATCATTATTTTATTATTTTCTTTTCGTCTTTATTTATATTTCATCTTTTCTTCTACATTTTTGGTGTGATCGCATCATTATTTTATTATTTTCTTTTCGTCTTTATTTATATTTCATCTTTTCTTCTACATTTTCATAGTAGATCTACCTATCACGTACCCTACTTTTCTCGTAGATTTATTAAATTAAGGATGTGTGACATTATGTAACGACAGAGAATGATATAATCTAACAAATTATGGATGTATGACATTATGTAACGACGAAAAATAATACAATTTATCCAAAACACTATATTCATTCAAACAATACAATACGATACATTATAAAACAATATGTAACAACTATCCGAAAACAAAGTGTAAGATTAAAAAAAAAAACTACATTCATCTCTAATTTAAAAAGAGGAGTTGTCTACCTAACATGATCTAGAACGTAGAGGAGTGATGTGAAGCATGTTAATCAAACACCAAGAAAATGACCTCCTTCAAAATAATTTAAAAAACTTAAATGTTTTGCTGTTTTTAATGTTTAAAATTAAAAGAAGAGTTTTTATTTTCCTCTTATAAGATAAACTAAAACAGGAGGGTCGTTGCTTTCATGGGGTGGGTCCATTGGCTTTTGGTGGACGGCAATCAGCAGCCGCTGTCGTATTTAAAAAGTAACACAACGTATTCACTTCCAATTGAGACATAAACCAAATGACGAAAAAACACGTTGATATAAATGTTAATAAATACTAGTTGTTCTAATTTATTTAACATAATTCCAAGTGTAAATTTCATATATGACATATATTATAGTACTATTTTCAAGCTATAGCAGTAGATTTAGACTTTCAAGCTATAGCATTAAAAATTTCAGGTTATAACAAAATTACAAAAAAATAAATGTTTTTTATTAATTGGAAAAAACTTTAAAAAGAAGAAGAAAAGAAGATAAATGAAAATTTTAAAAAAAAAACGAAATTAGAAATAATAAAGAAAAAAACTGAAAAAATGGAAATAGATGTATTAATTAAATTTGAATTGATTGATGATAATTATTAATTAGCATAAATTTAGGAGATTCAAACTAATTAGGAATATTTGTTTTCCTTAATTCACTCTAATCGGTTAAAATTAATTAAAAAGTCTTATTTTATCCATTTTCAAAAAAATAAAATAAATCAGATGTAATTGATGTTGGTGCAACATTTAATGATCTCTGTTTTAAATTGTAAGATTCGTTTATTCCAATATTTATACAGATTGTATACAACTTCATACATCTTTAAAATACATAATCCACGCTTGTTAAGACAATATAATTTACAATTAGGTTGTAAATTGTCCAGGATGAAAAAAATGTAAAACAAAAATGTAATTGAGGTTGTTACAAAATACAATTATCACTATTTTACATTGACATAATCGTTTATACAAGGTATTTATACATGTTGGATACCAACTTCATTAATTTTTTATTTTTTTATTTTTTTGTGTAAGAATATGAATTTGGATGCCAAAGGTGTACATTTTGGATACCAATTATAAGTCAGAGTTAGTTCATGAACTCTAAATTAGTAGTATGATTTCTTTCTAGTTAATAAGACATTGTAAAATCGTAAACTCTAAATGTTGAATCCAATTTGTATGCATTTTGTATATAACTGTTATCCCGAGAATTATTATAGTCAATGTGTAATTTATCTTTAGAATGGTGTATCCATTTGGAATGCAATCTGTATATAACTAGTATGAATGGTGTATCCATTTGGAATGCAATCTGTATATAACTAGTATCCTGCGATTACAATAGTCAATCTGTAATTCATATGTAATTGGTATCTTTTTGAAATAAAACACTGGATATTATATATATCAAATACTTAAAGCTGTAACAGACACAAAAATATCGTCCAAAAGTTTTAAAAAAAACTTGTAATTCTAAAAAGTTTAAGGTGCAATCAACTATCTCAAATTTGATCTCCGTGGTCTTGGTGTGAGATAATTGCTGGTATTCAGAGCATGTTCTTTTGCTATGCGGGGTCCATCAAATTTGCTAGCAACAGTGCCAGTTACTTCACTCTCATTGGTCGCGTCATCATCATTCTTTGTTTTTCCATAATGTCATATGATTGTGGCATACCTTTGACGATGGTACTTTGCATCGATATCAATAGAACGCATATCAAAAACTCCATTACTGATGTATTCATCAAATAGACACGTGTACAAACCACAATCACTGAAAAAAATTTGAAAGAAAAATCATTTTATACCATTTTCATACCAATGTTAAAAATTTAAATACATTACTGAAGAAATTGAAAAAGAAACCTTCCTATTAGAAAAAATCCCAATTTCATATCAATATTAGTCATAATTCATACAAAACAGAGTAATTTAACAATTCATACCATTTGCATACCAATTTAACAACTCATACCATTGGACTACTGATATCAAACCAATTTCTTACCAATGTCAAAACACAATTCATACCATTTGCATACCAATATTATATCACATTTCATACAATATCCCAAAATCATATATTAAGGTCAGATTCATATAAATATTATTCACATTTCGTACAAGTTTCACCCAAACAAAAGTTTCGAAACAACAATAATCATAATGTGATATTTTTAGCAAAAA
>JAJOOF010063697.1:0-10356 GCA_029582545.1 Solanum lignicaule | reverse complement strand
TACATTAATGAAGAAATTGAAAATGAAACCTTCCTATTAGAAAAAATCCCAATTTCATATCAATATTAGTCATAATTCATACAAAACAGAGTAATTTAGCAATTCATACCATTTGCATACCAATTTAACAACTCATACCATTGGACTACTGATATCAAACCAATTTCTTACCAATGTCAAAACACAATTCATACCATTTGCATACCAATATTATATCACATTTCATACAATATCCCAAAATCATATATTAAGGTCAGATTCATATAAATATTATTCACATTTCGTACAAGTTTCACCCAAACAAAAGTTTCGAAACAACAATAATCATAATGTGATATTTTTAGCAAAAAATCACTAATTTGAATAATGTGAAAATAAATTAAATATAATACTTACCCTAACAACTTTTTTTGCCTTTTTTGGATATTCGAATTTCTGATTCCTTCTTTTTTGTTGTTCTTCTTGTTGATGGTTTTGAAGATTGAGCAATTTCTACATTTGTTGCTTTTTTTCTTTTTTATTTCACTAACAAAATCAGAATTCGAATCAAAAGGGGTTTCTAAAATTTTCCCCTTCCTCTTCTTTCCCTTTTGATTTGTCGGACTCACCATTTTCGTTGCTTCGTTTTTTTTCTTATTTTGATCCTTCGACTGAGAGGAACCACACTTTGCAGGAATTTCAATATTCTTCGTGTGTAGATCTCATCCCACCATTAAATCATATAAATGTGGGAGTTCTACTGATTTTCTTTTTGAATGAAGAAGATGAACGTTGAAGATGGTGAGAGAGAAATAGTTAGTTCTCTGTAAAAGAGAAACGTGGGGGTGGGGGTGTGGGATTTACGTGTGGGTAAAAGAGGAAGGTGGGGGTTGCTGTGTGAAATCGGGAAAAAAATCCCTAAAATGGTGTAAGAGATAATGCCAATTGATTCTCTAATATTAATGTTATCCCTAAAATGGTGGAAGAGATAATGACAATTGATTCTCTAATATTAATGTTATTTCTCTTACTTATTAATTATAATGTAATTATAAAAATAATAACTAATTAATTAAATTAATTAAATTAAATTATAAATTAAAACTAATCTGTTAATATTTGTAATTAAACTGTTATAAGTAGTAATATAAAAAAAAATACATCTAAAGGCTGTAATATTAAGCCTTAAATAGATATATGAGGTGATTTTTCCTTTCTGGGGCCTGATTAACGCCCCCATATGGATTTTTTCTCTTTTCTCCGAATGTCACATAGGTACAAATCTAGTATAAAATTGATATCTTATTTTCCCGTAAGTCCAAAAAAATGTCATATTTTTATTTTAAGTAGTAATTTAATTTTAAAATATTTATTTTATTCTTAATAAAATGATTTATAACCACATAAATATCTATCACTTATTTTAAATTACAAATTTTAAAAATCTTCCTTTATTTTTAAAATGAATATCAACATAAATAAATGTATACAAATTTGTTAGATGAGTTTATTAGCAGATGTATACATTTACATATATACAAACTCACCTTCAAATCAATTAAAAAGATAATCGAATGTATACCGGTACATTAGGTTAATACGGACCAAGATATAACAATATAAATGTATATCAATTTATTAGGTGAATACAAATTAATGAATATCAATACAAACATATGTATACAAATTTGCTATGTAAATTTATTAGCAGATACACATATTATATGTATGCAAACTCAATTAAAATTACTATAAAAATAATACAACCTCAAACTCATTCATAATCAAAATCATTAGCTCAAATTTGATCCTTTTTTTTTCCGAGAACTTTTCTTATCCCATCAATCTATAACTAAAATCACACAAGAAATACACCAAATCATAAGGTTATTTTGCATTTTTAAAGCTTTTCCGTAAAATGTGACAGATAAAATACCATGGGACTTCAATAAATATCCAAATCACAAAATTATTTTGCATTTGCAAAGCCAATAATTTTTTAAATTTTTTTGTAAAATATGATAGATAAAATTTTGTGAGATTTCAATGAAAACTTGAAAGGAAGTGAAATATGGAGAAGATAAACATGCTACTCGAGAAATTTTAAAAGCAAAATATGAAAGAAATAAATTATTTGAAAATTTTAGAAGAATAAATAAGAGAGAATGTTACAGGGAAGAAAATATTAATTTTAGTTACTCTCTAATTTTTTATTTAAGAAATGTCAAATTATTATCCCAAGACGCGTAAAATGGTCATTTTATGCTAATTTTAAAAAAACATGACTATTGAATGTTGATTTGAAGTCTTAGTTGATATGTTATGCCAATTTTTCAAGTTAGCTACTAGCTTTTTAATAAGTGTTTTGTACTTGTACATCAAATTATATTATAACTTCCTAACATAATATTGATTAAAATAAATACTTCAATAAGTAATTATACATAAAAGAAACCAAATCCAAGTAATATGTGAATGCTGAATTTGGATCATTGTTTAATGACTTATTTATTGAGATCAAGATAATTAGATATTAGTCTAAAATTCTCTATTATTTTTTATCAATAGATGGGGCTGATGAACCTTAATAGAGAAACAAATTTATTTAAGTTTGAATTTCAATAAGTAAAAGATCTCATGTAATTGAGTTAATTTGATTATATTATTATGAGTAAATAAGACAAAACAATTAAATATTTAGTTACTCCCAATTATATATTTAAGAAATTTATACAAAGCAAGAAATAATTCTTAATATATATTTAAGAAAAATATAATGTTGATTTAGAATTGTGGGTAGGGGTGTTCACGGGTCGGTTTAGATCGGTTATTCGTCAAAATCAAAACCAAACCAACTTAATCGGTTTTAAAATTATCAAAACCAAACCAAACCAAATATAATATACATTTATCGGTTTTTGTTTGGTTTGGTTCGGTTATTAACCATACACAAAAATAAAAGATTCAATTCATTCAAAATATTAAAAAAGTGACAACAATCAATTCAAAACGAAAAATAGTTAGAATGACTTAAATTATTGAACTTTCGATCACTAAATTTACTATCAATAAAGCTTTAAAATTCACTATATTGGCCTAGAAGGAAGAGACAATAACATTTTCAGTCCCACAAATAATTGTCATAGACATTCATATACATGAAATCAATAAGATAAAAATTTCATGCATTTTTGCTTTCAATAAGTAAATTATAAAAGAAATTTTAATGAAAATAGGTATAAAATCTTTAAAATTGTTTATAAAAACAATATATTAAGTATGTATATTTATTAAATATATGTATATAATTCATCGGTTCGGTTCGGTTATTTCTTCGATTTTTTCGAATAAAACCATAACCAAACCAAATACTATCGGTTTTCAAAAATCTAAAACCAAACCAAACCAAACCCAAATAAAATTGGTTTTATTTTATCGGTTTGGTTCGGTTTTTCGATTTGAATCGGTTTTTATCCAAACCGTGAACACCCCTAATTGTGGGATTGTAAAAATCTCTTGAGAGAAAATATATGAAAGTAATTAATTATTTTAATAACCATGGTTAGAACTTTGTTTTAATTAACTAAATCTTAACCATTAAATTAAACATATGCCACATGTCATCAATCCAAATAGGAACTTAAGAAAAATGGAGAAGTAATCTTGAGATTATGTTCAAACATGCTTTTATTTTGGAAAAAAATTAAAGTTAGTGGAAGTAAATTTTTTTCTAAAAATAAATTTGAGAATATTTGAAAACCAGATTTTGCGTTCATTGAAGCTGATATTTATTGACAATTTTTTATTAACCATTAATTTTGATACCATAAAAACTTCTAATATTTAACAAAGGAATATATAGGCCAAAAATGCCAACCTAGCTTATGCTTAGTAATTTAAATATTGTGATTTTAAACTTGTCACGTACAAACAACAATCACTATTCTTTTTTACATATATTTGTTATTCCTATTATTTAGAACGATATATATATATATATATATATATATATAAAACACATACACTTAACTAGTATAAATAAGTATGAAAAAAAAAGGAAAGCATTAAAGAAGTGATTGAAAAGTTCAATCCTCAACCCTCGGATCTTAAAAATATTTAAATGACAAAAAACCAAAAAAAGAAGGAAACAAAATAAATGGTCATTAGTCATTTTTTTATTTTCAATGGAAAAACACAAGACAAATCTAATTACGCAAACATCTAGGTTCTTCCAACAACAATCAAAAACATACACCTATTCCTTCACTCTCACATATATAAAAAAGTTTTCTTTGGGCTTCCAACAAAGACAACTTCGATTACTGGAAAAACCCTTTAAAATTTCTCTATTATTTCGACATCTGGAGAAGATGTCATCTGCAAGCTATAAAGCTACTACACCAACAGATTTGGTGTGACAACAAGATTCTGTTTTTATCCCTTTAGACTCAAAAACTTCTTTTTTGGTCTATGGATTCTTCATAAACAAGATTTGTTCCTTCAATCATGCCCATACACTCATTTATTAAGTACAATTAAAAGATTAGTTCAATTTTAAACTTTCTTGCTCCACCCCCATGATATCTGTTTCACCATTTCCGGCATAGTATTGATTCAGTACCCAAATCTTGGGATTTGATTTTTTTAAAACTTTTTGTGATCTTGGGACATATCCACTTGCTTTGTTGTGATTTTCTTGATCTGGGGTTGGAATTTTATTACCTAAACTGTTTGGTTGAAACTTGAATCGACTTGTTTGATGTGATTCTTGAAAATCCCTGCTTTTTAAAAGTAGAATGTTGTGAACCACACACCAATGATAAGTATAGCAATTTGGTAAAAAGAAAATTTTGAGTTTTCTTGAAGTGATTTTGTTAGGGGAAGAAAGAGCTTGGTAGAATTAGAAATGAAGTCAAGAGTAGGGAGTCAAGGGTCATTGGAGGAGGGTAAAGATTCTGTTACTAAGGTGGTAACTCAGTATAAGCCTTTATCAATAAGGTTACTTCAGTTTCTGTTGTTGTTTTTGGGTATTGGTATTGTATTTTCATTGCTTAGTATGTGTATGGTTCGGTATTCAGTAATGCAGAATGTAATTCCTATGGTACAATCAAGATTTCCGCCCTGCTTTCAACAACTTAGTTTGGAGAGTTGGATTAGGCCTCCGTCGAGTCTGTTGCATTCGATGAATGACACACAGTTGTTTTGGCGAGCTTCAATTGTTCCTCAAATCAAAGAATACCCGTTTAATAGAACGCGTAAGATTGCATTCATGTTCTTGACTAGAGGGCCTATACCTTTGGCGCCGTTGTGGGAGAGGTTTTTCAAGGGGAATGAGAAGCTTTATTCAATCTACATCCATTCATTGCCATCATACAAACCTGATTTCCCACCTTCATCAGTATTTCAAGGCAGGCAAGTTCCTAGTCAGGTAAAGTGAACATATTCCTTTCCTTTCTAATTGTACATTATGCTTGAGTTTCTTCATATGCCATTATGTGTTAAAAAAAATTAACTTTGCAATAGTTTCCACCCAAGTTCTACTATTACCTAACGTGTGTCTGTTACCATTTTGGGATTTTAATATGGGGAACTGTCAAAAAGGATTCTCTTTGAATATCTCATCAGATATAAATGCTTACCCCTTATACTTCCTATCAGGTAAGCCTCAGTCGTGGTCTATGGTAATAATTCTGTGATTTATGCCTTTTCGGACAAGGTTGTTGAAGCAGATATTACATAGATTCTAGCTTTTTAAAGCTTATCTTAGTCTTTATTGCCCTGGGACTCTGTAAAGATGAATTGTTTGTATTATTTTCTCATCTAGCTTCTTTTAAGATCTCCGGATTCATGCTCCACAAACTATCTAGGATTTAACCAGAATAGTGGATGATACATTTTGTTCAAAAGGAGACTAGACATATCTGGACACAGTTATAGATATACAAAGTTGGTAATTTTTTCTTCTTCTTCTTCTTCGATGTTTATGGTTATGGGATTCCCTTAAGTTGTACAAAGTTAGGACATAAGGAAACTAAGTTCTTTGTTGTAGCTAATCATCATCCGGCTTAGGTATGCTTAGGTGATATATTACTTCCATGGTGTTGTACTTGAGGTAATCCCAAGGTCATTGAAAGTTGCTTGCTTTGGCAGCAAGGCTTTAATAAGGGCTGAATTGATGAAAGTGGGATAAGAGAGTTTAGTTGCATTGTTTTCTTGTTATAAGAGTTGGTCACAGTTGTGTTCATCTAGATGGTTTCTGAATGTTTGTGACAGCTAATCACTGATGTAAACCTTTTATACCCTTCATCTCAATAAGACCACTTTTAAGTTTTTAGCTGGACTAGTGAATGCAGTAATACCAGGGACCCCAATAATGTTCCCCATATTAGGAAGTTTGTACCATGATCTTTGTTGAGACTTTCAGAGCAACCATGTTGGCTCTGTACAGCTGAGATGGATTTCTCTTGCATCATTGAGCAGAACTGGATAAGCTGTCCTGGGTAGTTCAGTAGGCCCAGAAGATGTTAGGATACAGTAACCTCCTTCGAATAGCTTTCAACTGTCTATTTCTAGAAAGCATTCTATTGTTTTTCTCCGATATTGGTTTTGTCATTGTGTGAAGAGTAGCCCATTTCTGTATGGACTATTTTCTTTGATAAAGCTATAAGGAATATTTTCATGCATATTTCATAATGGATGATTCATATTTGTTAGATTAGTAGGTTTACATGAGCCTACTTCGGTGACTGAAGGACAAGCTCACTGGTCAAATCCTTTTCGCAAATATGTTCGTTTTTCATTTAGCTGCAATTAAGCAGTTTGTGAAAGCCTAAATTTGGTAGTACATGAGAAGTAGGAATATAGAGGCCAATCTTGAAATGACAGATCGATCTCACCATTCTGTTGCTTCTTTTTGTGTAGGAGGCGAAGTGGGGAAGAATGAGCATGTGTGATGCTGAAAGACGGCTTCTTGCTAATGCACTGCTTGATATCTCCAACGAATGGTTTATCCTCCTATCTGAGGCATGCATTCCTCTCCATAGCTTCAAAGCTATCTATCACTACATATCAAAATCGAGGTACAGCTTTATGGGTGCAGTCGACGAACCTGGACCTTTTGGAAGAGGGCGTTACAATCCAAATATGGCACCTGAGGTTAACATCACTGATTGGCAGAAAGGATCCCAGTGGTTTGAAGTTAACAGGAAACTGGCTGTTGACATTGTTAAAGATGAAGTATACCACCCTAAGTTTGAGCAGTTCTGCAGACCGGCATGTTATGTAGATGAGCACTATTTTCCAACTATGCTAACCATAGAATCTCCTCGCCTCCTGGCAAACCGGACTCTCACTTGGGTGGACTGGTCCAGAGGTGGTGCTCATCCTGCTACATTTGGGAAGGCCGATATTAATGATCAATTTTTCAAGAGAATTTCTGAAAGCCCAACATGTGTATACAATAACCAGCCAACTTCACTTTGTTACCTTTTTGCCAGAAAATTTGCTCCTAGTGCGTTGGGTCCTTTATTAGAACATTCTACTAAGTTTTTGGGCTTCTGAAATTCAAAAACATTTGTTATAAAATATGAGCAGGAATCCATATAGGAAATTTCCTAGCTAATTAGATCTGGTGATCAAGCAAGTGTCATGCTTGCTATTAGATAATTCAATATATAGAATGCGATGCATGATCTGATATGCTCAGTGTACTCTCTTCTATTATGATATCGTATTGTTGCTGTTGATTTTTAGACTTGGAGTAAACATGATCAGTGAGGGTTCATACAACTGATCCAAACTTGTTTGGAACTAAGACATAGTTGTTGGATTTTTTTTTTGTCCAACATAAGCTGGCTCATAGGTTTGAAACTCGGGGGAAGTATGAGCCTGTTCTCTATCCTGCTTTCCCTTAAATACCACGTTAGTGCGGTGGTGCGAACTGCGAAGTGAGAACTCGTCTTGTGTATTCAGTCCACTCATCTGGCACTGCGTTTTTAACACTGAACCGGAGCCCCAGTAACTTGGATGTTTTCCCAGCTCTCACATTTACTATGCTTGGTAGCACTTTGTGAACAAGATCAGGAAAACAAATTGCTAGAAAATGTACAACGTTGTTATTGTTGTTGAAGTAAATAATTGTTGCATAAATATTGACCTTGTTCCAGATATACAGTTCAAGCTAGATTGGCCGGTTCCAGCATTACATAAAAATGAACAAGGATCTATTTCGGTGCACATGCCTACAAAAGAATAGCACCTTACAATTCATCGTGACCATTTATACTTGATGAAGGAACTTGTGGTTGTGCTTCGAGAAGATATCTAATAGCCAAAGATGCTTGAAGTGCAGCACCAAAAGGAAGTGCTTCTTCGTTTATTTTGAAGTAAGGTGAATGGACTGATGCAGGGTTTTCATTTGTTTCACCCTGCATTCCGAGCATGTAGAAGTAACCTGGGATAACCTCTTGGTAAAACGCAAAATCCTCTGATCCCATTAGTGGTTCCATGTCTTTTACATGATCGTTACCAAGCATATCACCTGCAACTCTCTGGAAGTGTTTGTGCAAGTTTTTATCATTCACAGTTGGAGGGAAGAAGGGTTTGTCGTTTGTAAGAAAATCCACAGTTGCATTGCACCTCTGTACAGCAGCTTGCCCAACAATAACCTACGCGAGAGGAGAATTAGTGTCTCTACAATGGAGAAAGCATGGATAAACAGAATGAGAGTGTTGAACCAGAATAAATCCAGAAACAGAAACAACTTGCAGAATATTTTGACACATCTGGAAAAAAATAATGTAAAGAATTTAGAGACACCAAAGCTTAAGATGGGCTTTGCTGTAGGATGAGTGCAATTTCATTCCATATGCAGCATATAAAATGAGATAACTAAAACCCTGATTAAAATAAAGTGGAAAGCAAAAAAATGGAACATTCATGACTTTCAAGGCAACAGCTTGAGATACTGACTAATTTAAGAATTGATCCTACCTCTTCAATTCGTTGCCTAAGCTGCAGAAAGCTCTCCTTTGAAAAAGCCCGAAAAGTGCCACCGATGGTAACAGAGTCTGGAATAACATTAAATGCACCGCCTCCTTGGAATTTAGCAACTGTCACTACCTGCAGATCATACTTTATGTCAAGTAAAACTACATGACAAAGTTGGAAAATGAGAACCATCTGTTGAGGAATGCCAATCTTTATCTTAAGGATTACGTTTGTAAATGCATCATAAATACAGGAAGTTCACCCGTGTCACTTTAGCTGCAGAATGAGCTTTGTCTACCAATCAGGCTCTGGTCAAATATCATAAACCCAGAAAGTGCACCAGTCATTGCACAATCACAGTGAGAGAGAGTTCAAAAGTTCTTAAATAATCTTCCCATAAGTGTCATCTCATCAGATATGACTTTTGGTTTCAAAACAGAAGTCAGAACAGGGAGGAGAAACTACACTTATTACTGATAATTTCATAAGTCGAGTTCTGTTAAGGAAAGAAAAGATTTTGACCTCCAAATTCCAAACAACCTTAAACAGATTCCTCTATCTTTGAATATATTTCCACTTCCATAAAAAAGATAATAACTTATTTTGGCTATGGCTGCAGGCAGCAGCACGCCTCCTGATATTTCTACTATTCATCCAAAAGAAACATGAATCAGAACACAGCGAAGAAACTCACCTACTTGAGATAATTTCCAAACTTGAGCTTTGTTAAAGGAAAACAGAGACTTTGAACCCCTAATCTCTATTACACTGGTTCTGCTATTATTGAGTACTAAATTAGTTCGGCCCAAGCACTAAAGATATTATTTAGGAAATTTCATTTAAGCACTTATATAAAGTTCTCCACTTTATAAAGGACATCACCAGAATAGATGCATATGGTGATTCAAAGCAAGGGAGCCAAGGAGATGCCTGTACTAGCTGATCAAGTAACTTCTAATGGGTTGCTTCCAATTTATATAATTGGATCTCATAGAGGCTCAGCACAGGAAATTTTGAAGTTAATTTAACTTTTGATTGACAAAAAAATCACCAGACACGGGGACATTCATGTTGTCCAAGAAATTCTGTATGGGTGAATATTCAGTGTCGGCAAACAAAGAGGTTTTACTACCTCTTTTGGAGACCATAGGGTCATTGGAAATGTTTTAAGATTTATATCATATTTTACAGGTCCAGAGCAAGGATGAAGTCACTTCTCTTGTTCACTCAAGCACATAGTAGTTGAATCTTGTTTGCAATTCATAGTTCTTTTGCTGGATATACAATAATCAATCAAGCAATGAAATCATGACAATTTCTCTGAATTTTTCATGGGTGGTTCAGACGCTGCAACGAGTTAATAGTGACTAGTGGGCAGTGGCTACAACA
>JAJOOF010063696.1:0-29033 GCA_029582545.1 Solanum lignicaule | reverse complement strand
GCCCCCCCCCCCCCCCCCCCCCCCCCAATTCCCAACAACCTTAAATTTTCATGCCGATCAAAAGAAAGTCGGCTTCTTTTCTCGAGTTTCAGAAATTTTGGAAAGGTTAGCCAAAATTAGTTTTCTTTTAAGATTGTGCATTTCATTGAAATAATCAATCTAAACCTCTTTTAATGTCCAAGACTTTTTTTATCCCAAATCAAAGCAATTTGTTACAACAACAAAGAAATCCAAAAATCAAAGTTCCTCATAGCCCGAAACAAAATCCTACAGACTTGAAACCCCAATATAAAAAAATCACATCAAAAAAATTTAAGTCCGGAAACTTCAAAGCTAAATCCATCGAAAAATTTCTTATAACACAAAAGTAAATCCTACAAATTTTGCAATTTGTTAGGGTTTTGTCCTAATTTTCTTAGCTTATTTGAAGTTTATTTTTTTTCTAAAGGGAAAGACAAAACATTACCGTTAATGTATTAACTTTTTCCGAAAGGAAAATATTATTTTCTTTCATATTTGATTTATTCTTTTCTTAAAGGAAAACATTTGAAGATCTATAAATTGAAGACCCCTCTTTTCATACCAAGAATACAATAGAATCCACAATGTAGTCGTTTATAGAGATTTGTTTTTAGAAGATTTTCTCTATATAGTTTTAATATTTTCATTACGTTAGTTTTTAATATATATATATATATGCGCGCGCCAATTGTCCTAACTATATAATTTAATGTTTTTTTATTATATTTTATATTTCATCTAATTTATCACCATCTTGATATGTAATTGTAAGATTTCGCATTACGCCCTGATTACTTTCAAACCCAACAAGTGGTATCAGAGCACATGGTTCAATGATCCAATGGAATGCAGTTGAAGATACATTCAAGTGGTTTCAAACCAATTTGCAACAAATTTGATGATAATGAAGATTTTTTCCAACTACATGTGAAGAAGAAGTTTTAAACCATATTTTTAACATTCCTATTGCTGCAATTTTAAAAATAAAAAAATTAAACCATTTTTAATCCATATATTTTAAATTTTATCTTTTAACAATGAAAAACAACAGTAATGAAGATTTTGTGAAGAATGGGATTATCATGCATATGATGAAGGCAGATCAAGTTTTGTTAAGAAAATTCAGCCAAAAGAGGAGATTTGTTAGGGTTTTGCCTTGATTTTCTTACTTTATTTGAAGTTTATTTTTTCCTAAAAGGAATGTAAAAACATTACCGTAAATGTTTTAACTTTTCCTGAAAGAAAAACATTATTTTCTTTCATATTTGATTTATTCTTTCCTTAGAAGAAAAGTTTGGAACACTATAAATTGAAGACCCCTCTTCTCATACCAAGAATACAATAGAATCCATAATGTAGTTGTTTAGATAGTTTTGTTTATGGAGAGATTTTTCTCTATATAGTTTTAATATTTTCATTAAATTAGTTTTTCATATGTAGGCCAATTGGCCTAACTATATAATAATTTTATGCTTTTTATTATATTTTATCTTTCATCTCATTTATCAATGTCTTGATATGCAATTGTAAGCGTCCACATGACGCCCTAATTACTTTCAAACACAACACAATCCAATCTACTATAGTGAGAGATACCAAAATCTAATCGAAAAAGAAGAAGGAAACAACTAAAAGCGTACCTGCATCAAAACGATAAATGTTTTTCTTATCTACAATACACACTTTTCCATTCTATATACTTGTTGTACTATACATGGAAGCGGGAAGGAAGAAGAAATAACACATTAAAAGAAATGAGCATCACCTCCAAAGCTCTACGTGGTAGCTCAATTACAGGCAGGAAGACACATATATACTGTAGGAAAATGGAAAGCAAAACCTATCACTTTGGCATTACCAAGCTAAAATGACGAATATACCCTTATTTTTCAATTGAATGACAAATAATCAGTCATGTTGAAATTGTCATTTCTATATGATAGAAATTATTAGAATTACATGTTTTATCTTTTTCTCTTCATCTAAAATTTATTATAACATTGGATTAAATCAATAGACCATCATGAAATATATAGAGAATTATATAATATAAACATCATTTTAATAAGATAATAACATAAAAACAGCTATAAATGTTAGCATTTAAGAACTATAATGTTTGACTTAGATTCTCAACAAGAGAATGTCAAAAGACGAACAAACAAACAAAATTAGAATTAAAATGTTACTTCAATTAAAGTTTGTATATAATAACGAAAAAAAATTGTCACGACCCGAAGCTACCCCCAGGATGCGGACACAGGACCTAGGATCACGAGTGACCCCAAGCTAACCCTTCTGGCATATCATAAGCATACTAAATAAACTGAAGTAAGGAAAATATTGTGCGGAAGCTAAATCATAAGATAAACTGAAATGATAGGGAATACCCATTCTAAGTCTGAATATATATATATATATATATATAAATTGAGAAAAGTTTAAGATACTGGAATAAAACTCAAATGCTAAAACTGAATCTAACTATGTCTGAAATAAGCCTCTAGTTGACTAGAAGTGTTAGGACATACCCCAGCAAAATCTAGCAAAAACTGAAACTAAAGACTAAAATAGAAAAGAAACATGTATGTCGTCCTCGAAAAATGAGGACTCACCACTGATGGTGCTGAGCTGAAGATTGGGAACCGATCTATGCATTATCTGAAAGCTGAGGACCTAAACCTACATCACGAGAAAATGTAGCACAGAGTATGCATTAGTACTTGAAAGGTACTGAGCATGCAGGATAGAGTAAAGCTGAACAACATACATAACTGAATAAAGCATACAACTGAGCAATGATATGAGATAAGCAAGATACTATATTGAAAATACTAAACATGAACTAACTGAATGCAATGACCAAGTTGATAACATGCTGAAACTAAAATCTGACTGTAACTGATAACATGGTCAATGCAATAGAATCTGACTGTGGAAGCTACTAATAACCGACATAACACCACATGAGCTAAATGTGGAGTCCAATGTATACTCCCCATCGAGAGGACACAATATACCTTACAAGAGATATAGAGGTATGACTGGCGTGATCACTAAAATGTAATGCCCACAGAGGGGACTTATAAACCTACGAGGGCACGTAGTTCTGGGACTTGAGGGTGACTGACCCTAGTCCAACTCGGTATTAAGCCTACTCCCAATTAGAATGCATATAAGCAATATTATGACTGAAATGCAGAAGTACTGGATAGCTCAATTACTGACATGCAAACTTTGAGAATGCAACAATTATAACTGATAATGTGACATTCGTAAACTGAAGCATGTATATATGAAATAACTGGCCTAGCATGTATAATTCATGAACTAAAAGAACTACGTAGCTAGAGTTCTGAATATCAAACAAGAAACTAAGGAACAATATGATAATCTGATTTGGAACATTCTAACAACTAAAACCCAACAATTTCTAACATTCAAGAAACCCTAGGTCTAGATAATATTAAGGGAACCAATATTTTGACTGAAATCTAGGGACCTAATGGGTGAATGGAACCCACTAGTGAAATCTCGCATACCTAGTGACAAAATTCACAGAGAAAACTTTCGATTTCGAGGCTGGAACTGACGAAAACTCGTTGCGTTCTTAAACTAGGGTTGCTCGATTTTCTCCTCTATTTTGCTCTAAGATTGATGATTTTTTGGTGAATAATTGATTAGGTTAGGTTCTAATTATTTACTAGGCTAAAACTGACCAAAACTACGTAGTTTAGGGGTTAAACGACGTAGTTTAGGGGTTAAACGACGTAGTTTAGGGGTCAAACGCATAAGGAAAAGACCAAACGACCCCTGACTTAAAAGTTTGACGGGCTGACTGACGGTTCGTCCTGTAAACCGTGGACTTGCTTCAGAGAAGAGCTGACGAGGTGTCTGATCCACGGGCTATGGTCTGACCTACGGTCCGTGGTTCGGCACTTGATTGATTTTTTTCTAAGCTGATTCTGGGAAGGACTTCATGGACACTACCATGGCCCGTCTTCAAGATCACAACTTGTGAAGGGTCCCGTAGTCTGGCGTCTGTGCCTGGCGACCACGATTACTAACACGGTCCGTGAGGTGGTCCACGGCCTGTGAAGGGTCCCGTGGTCCAACTCTGCTAGGAAGGGGCTAAGTCTACGGGTAGGTCAACGAAATGTGGACCCTATCACAGTCCGTGAACTCTACCGTGGTTTACTGGTTCAGGTGATTTCTGCTGCACTTTTCTAAGTCTAGTTTTCGAGGTGTTACAATAGATCCCCCTTGGGAACATTCGTCCTCAAATGAAGTCTAAACTAGTTGGATATGGAGGGAAAGAACTGCAAACCCTGCCACTAATTACTAGAAACTGATTTCTGACTGAATTAAGTTCTAAGGACATGCAAACACGCTGAAAATGCAAGTACAAACTGAAGGAACATGATACTAAGTCTGAATATACGCATAAATGACTCTAAAACTTAAGAGGAACTATTTACCTCAAGTTGGAATGGAATCGGAAGGAAAGAGATGAGGATACTTGGCCTTCATGGCTGCTTCTGCTTCCCAAGTAGCTTCCTCTACGGACTGACTCCTCCACAAAACCTTAACTGAAGCGACTTCTTTGTTTCTCAACCTTTGAACCTGACGATCAAGAATCTCAATTGGCACATCCTCATAAGTGAGACTATCCTTCATAGCCACACTTTCTAAAGGTATTAAATATGCTGGATCACCCATACACTTCTTCAACAACGAAATGTGAAAAATCGGGTGCACTGCTCCTAGTTTAGCTAGCGACTCTAACTCATAAGCGACTTTACCAACTCTTTTCAAGATCTTGTAAGGGCCTACATATCTAGGACTGGGCTTCCCTTTCTTGCCAAATCTCATCATCCCCTTCATAGGTGACACTTTCAGGAAAACTCAATCATCAACTTGGAACTCTAAGTCCTTTCTCCTTACATATGCATAAGACTTTTGGCGACTCTGGGCTGTCTTAAGTCTATCTCTAATGAGTTGCACTTTTTCCATGGCATCATGAACCGAATCTAGTCCTATCAAGGTTGCTTCACCTACTTCAAACCACCCAACTGGGGATCTACATCTACGCTCATACAATGCCTCATAAGGGGCCATCAGAATGTTAGAATGGTAACTATTATTGTAGGCGAACTCTATAAGAAGAAGGTGATCATCCCAGCAACCCTTGAAATCGATCACGCAAGCTCTCAACATGTCCTCTAAGGTTTGAATGGTATGCTCTGCCTGACCATCCATCTATGGATGAACTGTTGTGCTAAGGTTAACCTGAGTACTAAGACCTTTCTAAAAAGACTTTCACAAAGAAGAGGTAAACTGAGGACCTCTGTCTGAGATGATAGATAAAGGAAACCCATGCAACCTGACTATCTCATTAATGTAAAGCTTGGCGTAGTCCTCCACTGAATTCGTAGTCTTAACAACCAAAAAACGCGCAGACTTAGTAACTCTATCAACTATCACCCAAATGGAGTCATGTTGTCTGCGAGTACGAGGTAAACCTGTAATGAAGTCCATGTTGATCACTTCCCACTTCCAAGTAGGAATGTTGATCTCTTGAGTCATACCTCCTGGTTTTTTATGTTCTACATTCACTTGTTAGCAATTAGGGCACTTCACCACAAAATATGCTCTATCATTTTTCATATCATTCTGCCAAAAGACTTCCCACAGATCACGGTACATCTTAGTGGCACCTAGATGAATAGAATATCTAGAATTATGGGCTTCTGCAGGAATCTATTGTCTCAACTCATCCACTTTAGGAACACATAATCGAACCTGATAACAAAGCACACCATCTCCCCCTTGGGAGAAAACCTCAACTCTCTGCTGATGAACTGTACCCTTTAGTTGAAGCTATATCGGATCACTATTTTGCTTTTCCTTAACCTCCGCTACCAATGAAGATTCTACCCCATTCTGAACTGTTACACCACTATCTGATATGCTCATAGGGCGAACTCCTAAGCAAGCAAACATGTGAACATCCTTATCTAGTTTTTTTACTTCTTCCTCAACATATGCTACACTACCCATAAATAGTCTACTAAGAGCATCTGATACTACATTGGCCTTACCGGGATGGTAATGCACACTCACATCATAATCCTTGAGGAACTCAAGCCATCTCCTCTGGCGAAGATTCAACTCTTTCTGGGTGAACACATACTGAAGGATCTTATGGTTTGTGAACACATCTACATGAACACCCTACAAGTAATGTCTCCAAATCTTAAGTATAAACACCACTGCTGCAAGCTCGAGGTCATGAGTTGGATATGTCACGCCTCGAGGCTACCCCCTAGGACATGAACACGGGACCTAAGATCACAAGTGACCCAAGCTAACCCTGCTAGCATATCATAAGCATACTTAAATAAACTAAAACAATAAATATTGTGCGGAAGTTAATCATGAGATAATCTGAAATGATAGGGAATACCCATATACTAAATCTGAATATATGAAAATTGAGAGTTTGAATACAAATGAAAAGTCAAACTCTAATACTATAACCGAATCTAACTATGTCTGAAATAAGCCTCTAAACTGACTAGAAGTGCTGGGACATTCCCCAGCTAAATCTAGCAAAACTGGAACTAAAACTAAAAGCAAAGATATATAATCATGTCACTCATCCTCAAAGAATGAGGACTCACCGCTGATAATGCTGAACTGGCGATCGGGAACCGATCTATGCGTGATCTGGAAGCTGAGAACCTGAACCTACATCACGAGAAGATGTAGCGCAGAATATGTGTCAGTACTTGAAAGGTACTGAGCATGCAGGATAGAGTAACACTGAAAAATAACATAACTGAATCAAAGCATAAATCTGGGCAATGACATGAGATAAGCATGATACAAACTGAGAATACTGAACATGAAATATTGAATGCAATGACCAAGTTTATAACATGCTGAGACTGAATACTAAACTATAACTGGTGACTTGGTCAGTGCGATAGAGTCTGACTAAACTATAAGGGAGCTACTAATAACCGACATAAAACCACATGAGCTAAATGTGGAATCCGATGTATACGCTCCATCGAGAGGACCCAATATACCCTACCAGAGGTATAGAGGTATGAATGGCATGATCACTAAAACGATGCCCACAGAGGGGACTTACAACCTACGGGGCACGTAGTTCTGGGACTTGAGGGTGACTGACCCTAGTCCACTCGGTATTAAGCTTCTCCCAATTGATTATGTAATTAACATTTTATGACTGAATTTATGTAATACTAGATAGCTCAAGAACTGACATGCTAACTGAAAATGCAACATTAATATGATGATAATGAAACATTCAAATCTAAGGCATGTATATCTGAAATATCTAACCTAGCATGTGTAATTCATGAACTAAAAGAACTACTTAGCTAGGATTCTGAATTTATGAAAGGATCTACACAAAACAATGTTAATATCATGATAATCTGATTAGGAATATTAAAGTAACTAATTCATAATAATCTACTGAAATTCAAGAAACCCTAGGTCTAGATAACATGGATGGAATCAAGAATCTGACTGAATTCTAGGGACCTAATGGGTGAAAGGAACCCACTAGTGAAATCCCACATACCTGGTGATGAATTCCACGGAGAAATCTTTAGATTTCGGGGTTGGAACTGATGAAAACCTGTTGGTTCTTGGTCTAAGGCTTGGTCGACTCTTTCTCCTTCTGTGTTCTAATTTTTCTAAGTTTTTGGTGAATGATTTGCTTAGGGTAGATCCTAGTTAAGTTACTAGGCTAAAACTGACCAAAACTACGTAGTTTAGTGGTCCAACGCATAAGGCAAAGACCAAACGACCCCTGACTTAATTGTTGTCGGGGGCCACCAACGGACGGGACCGAGGGACCTTAGCTGGACCGACGGTCCGTGTTGGTCAATCGTCGATGGGGTTCTGGGAGTTGAAAACTGGGTCTGATCCGCGGACACGGACCACGGTCCATGGCCTGACCTAAGGTCCGTGGGTCCAGTCGTGGGTCAACACTTAAAGAAATTTTCTAGAGGATCCTAGGGAAGGGTCGCAGGTGGTGAACCACGGACCAGCAGAACAGACTGTGGGTCCCCCTACGGTCCGTGGGTCGTGCCAATTGGTGCCACCTGTAACTCATGAAATCTGCACTTAGTATGTTCTAGCATATGGGGTGTTACAAGATAGTTCTTCTCATGCACCTTAATCTGTCTAGAAGCATAAGTTATAACCTTACCTTGCTGCATCAACACACAACCTAGGTCGACTCTAGATGCATCACAATAGATAACATAACCGTCTGAACCCTCTGGTAGAGTCAAAACAAGAGTTGTAGTCAACCTAGTTTTCAGTTCTGCAAAGCTTTCTCACAATCATCTTAGTCAATGGAGAGGCTATAGATGAAAATCCTTCCACGAACCTTCTGTAATAACCCGCTAGACCCCAGAAACTTTTGATAACTGTAGGAGAGGTAAATATGGGCCATTGTTTTACAGCCTCTATTTTCTGGGAATCCACTTGAATCCCTTCGCTAGACACAATATGACCAAGGAAAGCAACAGATTGCAACCAAAACTCATATTTGCTAAACTTAGTGAATAACTAGCGATCTTTGAGTTTGCAGGACAACCCTCAAATGATTCACATGTTCTTCCTCATTACTAGAGTAAATGAGGATATCATCAATAAAGACGTTAACGAACAAGTCCAAATACTGCTTGAACACTCTGTTCATCAAATCCATGAAAGTTGTAGGAGCATTAGTTAGTCTAAATGACATGACTACAAATTCATAATGACCATACCGAGTTCTGAAGGCTGTTTTCGGGATGTCACAATCTCTGACTCTAATCTGATGATAACCGGATCTGAGGTCTATCTTTGAAAAATGACTAGCACCCTAAAGTTGGTCAAAGAAGTCATCAATCCTGGTGATAGGGTACTTATTCTTGATTGTGACTTTGTTCAACTGCCTATAGTCAAAGCACATTTTGAGAGACCCATATTTCTTTTTCACGAACAACACTGGTACACCCCATGAAAAAATACAGGTCTGATGAAGCCCTTATCTAGAAGGTCTTTCAACTACTCTTTCAATTTTTTAAGCTCAGCTGGAGTCATTCTATAAGGAGGAATAGAAATAGGCATAAAAAGATAGAAAACAATCAATTGGATCATAATTGAAAAAGAACCCTTGAGATTGAATAAAACTCTAACTTCAATTGGAGATTCTAACTTATACTATTGAAGAATATCGGAACCCTATGGAGGAAATGACTCCTTAGGTTAATACTATCATACGTTGATGTCAAAAATCCACTAAGATTGGAGGATTGGAGACTTGTGGTTGAACCCTAGTTCTTTTTCTTCTTCCATAGACTTAAGAGAATTTGGATGGATGACTTTGGTTAGTTTTAGGGAATTTTGGAGAACGAGTTTAAAGTGGCTAATTTGGGGTTTAAAATCATTATATAGGGTTTAGGATAGAAGGGAAAATGACATATTTTAGGCATTAATCGATTAGGGAAAAGACAGAAAAGCCTTTCAAATTGCCGACCACCATGTATGGTTTGGACCTACAGTCCATAGGTCCTTCTATGGAGCGTACAGGTCAACCATAAAAAGTGATCAGAGACTGTTAATTTAGCCAAAATTTGACGAAACTAATGTACGGCTCGTAAATCTCCCGATGGATTGTACATGCTAACTGTAGAATCCAACTTTAAGCTTTAAAATTTCACCAAGTCTGGGGTCACCTACTAGACCTATCTACGACTTGTACAAAGGTTGACGGATCGTCCTGGTGATTTGTAAAAGGGTACTGGACGTGATTTGAAAATTTGATTTTCCCTAGTTCTTACGATTTCCATCTATTGCCCAGAATAGCTTCTAGGGTCCATAGATGGGACCCGTAGACACAGACACCAGCCCAAAAATGTATTTTTCCTTTTTTTCCAAATCTAATATGTTACAGAGCCATAAATGGTTCAAGTGGTGGCTGAGTTGGTCTTGGTCCCATCGACAGGTCTGGAACCTAGGTTGCTGGAGGATCCTCTACTGGCTCTGGACCTTGCTCTCTAACTGAGGTGGTGTTGCAGCCCTACCTGGCAATAGAGGTCGACCCCTACCCCTAGTTGTTGCACAGCGCATACATGCCATCCTTTGGAAACAGTGAAACAAGTGAGATTTTCTGAAACCAATAAGATACAGGTTGCACGATAGCAATACAAAAGAAAGAAATTCCTAAATAAACCATATGGCCTCCAATAGATAGGAAACGGACGTCTTCGCACTGATTTGTAAGGACTCTACTAGGTCTTATCTCTGTACAAGTGATATCGGTGAACCTAGGACTCTGATACCAACTTGTCACAACCCGACTCCCCGAGTCATGATGGTACCTACTAAAATCCACCAGTAGGTAAGCCGACTTGTACCCAGAACAACAAGTAGTGAGTAAAAGAGTAGAACTAAACAGAAAATAATACTAAGGATAAGAAAAGACAGAAACAAAGAGCAAACCCAAAACTATATACACTAGATACCCTCCCAAATCCTTGAAGTCACGAGTAAAAAGTTGTCTAACAAGAATAAATGAAGTACCAAAAGTGGACCACAATAAGCCATCTCAAAGGCAAAAGACAAGATAACATATGTACAGAAGGAGACTGGTTGATCCAGGACAACAAGTGCTCACCCTCGTCTCCGATATACCCAAGTTGCATAAAATGGCACAAACGATCATTGTTGATAGCTGGTACAAGGAACTTCATCATGAAAAGATGAGAGTGTAGCATAAGAACCAAAACAAAGGTACTCGGTAGGCATCACTGGCCTACCGAGAAAGAAAAGTAGAAATAATCTGAAAAGATTAGAATCTAAACAAAAACAGAGGTCAAAGCGGTTATGAAAATAATCAAACAAGTGTACCGAAAGTAAATCTAAGTAAAGCTAAGATAAACCTAAATAAACCCTCATAAGCCTAGAAGGTACACTCATGCACAAGTTTAAATAAAACCCAGACGGACCCCCATAAGCCTGACAGGAACACATAATAGCTAAGTCTACAAGACAGAACTAGATCTGAATATAAGAACCATTCAAATCCCAGCCCAGCTAGCAAGAGTGACAATCAACTCAACCAGTTAGCTCCTAACCCAACTAGCAATAGTTATTATCAACCCAGGCCGCACAGCCATAAATCCACTCCCACAGGTGTCAACCGCCCCGCTAGCAAGAGTGCCTCGGGGGTGTATCAACTCCATAGAGGATCTCAGATATCCCGGTCGCCCAGCCAGCTCACTTCTTGGGTGTTAGCTGCCTATCTAGAAAGAGTGCCCAAGGACGTATCGACTCTAAAGAGGATCTCAAGTAGGCTCCAAGTCACAGTGGATTGACTTTCACCCTCAATGATATCATAAAACGCTCCAAGACGGAAGAATCTCCAATCGCGAGAAAACACATAATCTCCGGTAACGCATCGGAGCCGCTGAAATAGGGAGAAGAGACAGAAAGGTTAACAAGAAGTGCAAAATCCTAAATTCAGGCTCATACTATCAGACCCAAGTCTGCTATTCGTACAAGGACCTAACACATCTAAAAAAAACACCTGAGACATACCATCGTCACAAAGTGCATATGTCTAAGGCAATACCAATCTATCCTAGACGAAGGCCAAAACATGCTCGAAAACAAGTAAATCACATGGCATGCTACAACACACATACAACCCTCCACCAGCATGGTACTTACCTCGAATCTGTAGTAATCAACCCTAAATCATGGTCTCTAGAAAGAAAAGAAGGAATAACTAGGTACCCACCACCAATTCACACTCATCGTCTTGAATTCTCACATTCATGCTCAATCTAATTAGAAAGGAAGTCGCAGCCTACCTGTAGGCTGATTGCGCGCTCTCCAAATCATAAGGCTGGAGTGTTTCCTTTCCGAACGGCCTATGAACGCTATCACACTATGTAAAATAGGATCACTACGTCAATAGGATAGTTTAGACACCAAAATCACCCAAAATGTTTACTTGTCATTCCGGGATTTGTTGGCTTTTCTATCGGTGGGTGTTGGTAGGTGAAATCATAACCCAGGTTTTCGAGTCATTATAGTTATGAAGGTGAGAATGTGTAACAACAACCAAAAATGTAACAACAACAATAAATTTAACAACAACAACAAATTCAACAACAACAACAAAAATTCAAAAACAAATTTAACAACAACAACAACAATAATAATAATAATAATAATAATAATAATAATAATAAATAATGAGTAGTTAATAAAGAAATCGTATGGAACCGATTGATTTTTGAAGAATAAATTAAGTATTTAAGTTTTAATTCAAAAGACTTAATTCAACCCGAGACTGTCACGCCCCGAAACTACCCCTAGGACACGGACACGGGACCTAGGATCACGAGTGACCCCAAGCTAACACTGAGCTGGCATATCATAAGAAAACTGAACAAATTTATGAAAAGATAAACTAATGCGGAAGCTAAATCATAATTAACTGAATGTGGGGAATACTCAATACTGTCTATATATATATATATATATATATATATATATATATATATCTGAGAAGAGTTCAAGATACTGAAATAAAACTCAAACACTAAAGTTGAATCTAACTATGTCTGAAATAAAGCCTCTAACTAACGAGAGATGCTGGGACATGCCCCAGCTAAATCTAACTAAAACTGAAAGTAGAAAGATAATCATGGCAATCGTCCTCGAAGAATGAGGACTCACCACTGATGTTACTGAACTGTAGATCAGGAACCGATCTATGCGTGATCTGAATGCTGAGGACCTGAACCTACATCACGAGAAGATGTAGCGCAGAGTATATGTCAGTACTTGAAAGGTACTGAGCATGCAAGATAGAATAAAGCTGAACAATATACATAATTGAACAAATGATACAATTAGCATGATACTATATTGAAACACTGAACATGAACTAACTGAATGCAATGACCAAGTTTATACATGTTGAAACTGAATACGGAACTGTAACTAATAACCTGGTCAATACACTAGAATCTGACTGTGGGAGCTACTAATAACCGATATAAAACCACATGAGCTAAATGTGGAGTTCGATGTATTCGCCCCATCGAGAGGACCCAATATACCCTGCCAGAGGTATAGAGTATGAGTGGCGTGATCACTAAACTGATGCCCACAGAGGGGACTTATAACCTACGGGGGCACGTAGTTCTAGGACTTGAGGGTGACTGACCCTAGTCCACTCAGTACTAAGCCTACTCCTAATTGATTATGTAATTAACACATTATGACTGATTTTCTGTAATACTAGATTGCTCAAAATACTGACATGCTTACTGAAAATGCAACATTAATATATTGATAATGAAACATTCGAAAACTGAGGCATGTATATCTGAAATAGCTGACCTAGCAAGTGTAATTCATGAACTAAACGAATTTACACAACTAGGGTTCTGAGTTTCAAGCAAGAACTAAGCAACAATTCCACGAAAACATGATAATCTAATTTGGATTAGTCTAACAACTGAATCACAACATAAATTCTGAAATTCTAGATACCCGAGGTCTAACATGATGTAGATAATCAAGAATCTGAGTGAAATAGAGGGACCTAATGGGAGAAAGGAACCCACTAGTGAAATTCCACGTACCTGGTGATGAATTCCACAGAGAAATCTTTCAATTTCGAGGTTGAAACTAATGAAAATCTGTTGCATTCTTGGACTAGGGCTTGGTCGACTCTTTCTCCTTCTTTTCGTTCAACTTGATGATTTTTTTGGAGAATGAGTTGACTAGGGTAAGTTATAATTAAGTTTCTAGGCTAAAACTGACCAAAACCACATAGTTTAGGGTTTAAACGACGTAGTTTAGGTGTCCAACGCATAGGGGAAAAGACCAAAACGACCCTACTTAAAAATCTAACGCAGCTGACCATGGCCCCGCTGACAATCCGTCAAAAGGACCACGAACAATGGAGCTGGTCGTGGTCCTTGGTCCAGTAGCTACTGGTTCTGGGGTGGCCTTTCACGGGGGCCACCACGGCCCCTAAAGGGTCCTGTGGTCTGACGTCTGGGCCAGGTAGTCTCTGCCTGGCAACTACGAGTGCCAATACGTTCTATGAGGTGGTCCATGGCCTATGAAGGGCTCCGTGGTCCACCCCGACTGGAAGGTGTTGAAGTCCACGAGTAGGTCAACGAACCGTGGACCCTATCACGGTCCGTGAACGTTGTCGTGGTTCACTGGTTCAGGTGATTTTCTGCTGCATTTTCCAAGTCTGGTTTTCGAGGTGTTACAGAGACTCACACCTGCGTAATCTTTTTTTAAATCGTTTAAGAATATGTCGCACTCTGCCATGTCCTAATCCATTGTCATTTTTATTTTAAAATATTGTTATGATGAAAAAAAAGTATCTATAATTTTAAAAATCGGAAATATAATAAATATAACTCAAATAGGTTGATCGTTTTGAAAAGTACAATTTTTTAATTTATTTTTGTCAATTTTTTATATATTCTAAACAAAATATATCTATGAATTTGTGTTGTACATTGAGATCTGTAATTACAAAAGAAAAAAGCTTTTAAAAATTATGATCATAAATGCATAAGTACCCCGAGTCTATGCCCAAAATCCCTGAGACACACCTAACTTTTACTTAGGTCTTATTACCCCGCCCCCCCAACTTATTTTATATATAATTTTCTACCCCTTTTTGGCCTACATGGCACTATCTTGTGGGCCCAGCGCATGTTGACAATTTTTTCAAGGATAGTACCACGTAGGCCGAAAAGGGGTAGAAAATTATCTATAAAATAAGTTCGAGGGGTAATAGGACCTAAGTAACGGTTAGGTGTATCTCAGAGATTTTGGGCATAGGCAGGGGGTACTTATGCATTTCCCCTTTTTTAATTATTACATGACATCTAAGTAAATAATGTATGTTAATTAAAAATAATATTATTTAATCAGTTTATCTGTTAAAGTGAATTAGTTTGTATTTTGAGTTAATTTAATTCTACCAAAAAATCTTGAACAATAAGCTTATTTTTAATGTTTACCCTTCGAGATGACCTAGTGAATTGGGTTTTGGACTTCTATGTTGGAGGTCTGAAGTTCGAAACCTATTGCCAGCGAAAGCAAGACATTTGCCTTCTGGGTCGAGTCGTACCAGGATTGCCTAGTACAGGTTACATCTCATATGTAATTTGCGAGCTATTGCATAGGAGCAGGGGTTTTATCCTGTGTGCACCCAAAGGGTAGCGACTACGAATTTCCCTTGTCATAAAAAAAAAGTTTATTTTTAATGTGAACGATTTCGAAAGTGTTTCGATTATATTAACAAAAATTGTGTTTATTTGTACTTTTTTAAAATGTATTAATTATTTAATTTTGTATTTGATAATTGGATATTTATTAGGAGAAAAAACATAAGAAAATGAAAGAAAATATGAGTGAGTGGAAGAGAAGTCGTTGTGTTGGTGAATTTTTGTGTCGTGTATGTAGGGACGTTGTCCGTCGCTTTAATTACAAATAATTATTTATAAATTAATAACGATGGTGTCCATCATTTTTAATTTATTTTAATTTATCTTTTTTTTTTTAAAATAAGCGACGGCCAGCGTCGATTAGACTGTCGCTTTTGGTTAAACATTTTTAAAAAAAAAAGATAAGCAGCATCACTTAGTCCGTCGCTTTTTTGTTCAAATATATATTTTTTTAAATGACGATGTTCATCGCTTTTCTTAAAATATCCGAGAGATCAAACACAAATATTTCATTTTTCTTCATTCCCTTTTCTTCCTAAATCACCATGTTGTCCCCTCCGCCCACTTACACCGGCATTAGTTGTGCCGCCACTGCCTCCCCCAACTCCTCTTTCTCTTCTTATTAAGGTTAGAGTTTTGAATTTATGTTAGTTTTTTTTCAAATTGATTAATTTTTTATTTGTTAGTTAATTGAATTTATGTTATTAATATAGTTAGTTTGTATATTTGATTGTGAATTAGAGAATGAAGTTATTATCTTAATTTAGCGCTTGAATTGGATTTATTAAATTAGGTGGTGAATTGAGTATTTTTACAGTTGGAATTGAAGTAGTTTATGAAATTAGAATTAAGAAGTTAGATTACTTGAATTTTTTAACGTAGAAATAATTGAATTTAAAATGTTTGAAAGTTGAACTTAGAAAACTATTGAATTGTATGATTTTTGAAGTTTAAAACTAATTAGAAATTAGGTATTCAATGTAACTTGAATTTTAGGATTTTTGAATTTGAACTTAGAAATGCTTTTGGTTTGTATAAATTTTGAACTTTAAACTTTAGAACTAATTAGAACTTAGAACTTAATGTTGTCATGAACTTTAAATACTTGAATATTAGGATTTTCGAACTTTAATTATACTTGAAATTTGAAATTTTGTATTTTAACTTAGAAAAATTCAGCTTGAATGTCATTAACTTAGAACTTTATTAAAATTTGTAATTACAACTTGGAATTTAATCATAACTTGAACTTAGAACTTTGGACTTGAGCTCTTGTTGATTTTAGAAACATTGTTGTTATGAACTAATTAAGCTTCAATTTTTAAAATCTTGAATTATTGTAGGATTTATGTACTTTAAATTGTGAACTTTAGAAATCTTGAATTATAGAATTTATGAACTTATTAGGTTGTGAACTTTAGTAATCTTGATGAATTGCAGTCTTTATGAACTAAGTTTAAACTTTAGAGATCTTGAATTATTGTGGATTCATATATGAACTTTAGGTTGTGAACTTTAGTTCATATATAAATCCTACAATAATTCAAGATTTCTAAAGTTTAAGCGTAATTAGTTCATAATGATTATAAGTCAACAAGATTTCAAGTTCAATGTTCTAAGTTCAAGTTCTAAGTTGAAGTTCTAATTAAGTTATAAGTTATAATTACAAGTTCCAATTAACTTCTAAGTTCATGACATTCAAGTTGAAATTTTCCAAGTTAAAGTACAAAATTCCAAATTTCAAGTATAATTAAATTTAAAAATACTAAAATTCAAGTATCTAAAGTTCAAGTTCATGACAACATGAAGTTCTAAATTCTAATTAGTTTTAAATCCTAAAATTCAAGTTCATGACATAGAATATCTAATTTCTAATTAGTTCTAAACTTCAAAAATCATATTATCCAATATTTTTCTAAACTCAACCTTCAAACATCCTAAATTCAATTATTTCTAAGTTCAAAAAATTCAAGTCTATCTTAGTTCTAAGTTCTAACTTCAAAACCACTTCTATTTCAACTCAATATACTCAATTCAACATCGAATTCAAAAAATTTCAATTCAAACTAAAGCCCTAAAATCGAAATTATAACTTTATTCACTATTTCACAATCAAATCTACAAAGTAATTATATTAATAACATAGATTCAACAAACTAAACAGAATAAACTAATAAATAAAAAATTAATCAATCTGAAAAAAAAACTAAACATAAATTTAAAACTCTTACCTTAATAAGAAGAGAGAGAGGGGCTAAGGCAGCAGAGGCAGGCACTAGCGGCACAACTAATGGCGTCTGGCGGAAGCGGAGCAGGCGGCAAGAACAACAAGGTGGTAGTTGTAGTTTAGAGAGGAGAGGAGAAGAGAGAAAGAGGGAATCAGGAAAAATGAGAAATTTGTGTCTGGTCTTCCAAATATTTTAAGAAAAGTGACGAACATCACTTTTTAAAAATGTTTGACCAAACACTTTGACCGAAAGCGATGAATAAACCGATGTTGTCCGATGCTTATTTTTAAAAAATTGATAAATTAAAATTAATTAAGAACGATGGACGGCATCATTATTAATTAATTTATAAATAATTATTTTTAATTAAAAGCAATGGATGACGATCCTACATATATTAAACTATTAATTTTATATATATTTAAAACAAAAAAACGTCAAAAATAACGACAGACATGGTCACTGTCCGTCACTTCTAATTAGAAAGTTTTTAAGAAAATAAAAATGACGGCCAGCGTCGCAAATGGCATCGCTCCAAAAGCGACGATTATTGGCTCCATCATTTTTTCCCTTGTTTTTACTAGTGATCTAGCTCATTTTTCAAGTTATTTTGTTTATGTGCGACTTTGGGGGGCCCTTAATTAAAGATATGTATGATAATCATCCCCGCTATTTTGACTATGAGAAAGGCAATTTTCTACCATTTTTGAAAACCCTCAATTCTGTTCAGATCTTGGGGCATTATATGTCAAGAGTTTAGAAAATTACTAAGCCGTTATTCACGTGCCAGAAATGAAAAATAAAGAAAATTTGTGGCTACTCAGCTAAGTTACCACACATTACTGTGAACTTTCTATATAAAGAAAATTTGTTATTACCAGGTCGGATGAAAGCTACCTTATTTTAACTCAATTTTCTGGTATGGCTGGATACCAGAAAAACCTCCATTGCCATCAGTTATTGGCTTCTGAAAGAGCAATTAACAACACAAGATAGTTATCTAAAAACATATCAACTTGACTTCCATACAAATCTAAGCTCTACAAATATCTCTGTTAGTTATCTAATTCATGAAGGATAACATTACTAACCTAAAAAGCCATAGCAGAAATTATTGCAACAAATATCTCAACCCTATGTACCACTAACTGCAAAACAACTTCAACACTTCACATTTTATGCTGAAAGTGTTCCATTTTAAATATTAGATGTAGAATTGATCATGAAAAAATATAAGCAACTGTTCATGGCAAGAAGCATAAAATTAATTTCAAGTCTGCAAGCCAAGCACAATCATTTACACCATTCAAAATTGCTATTGAAAGAAGCAGCCAAATTTTTATCTTGGATCTAACCACTATCACAAAAATGAAACCCGGATTATGTGTTACCTATACTTGCTGTCTCAGAAACAAATCTGGACGATGATTCTGCTTCTTACTCCCATTTTTCTCCTTATTGTTATCCCTGATTGGCATGCGATCCTTATCAATTCAACTGTTAGGATCCTGTTTCCTTGACCTAACTTTGTGTTTGTTCTTTTTATGCCTTGATGCACCTGAAGGTAACCCAATACCCGCCTATTAACAACATAAAGATAAATTACTGGGAAATTTTACGACAAGACTACATTAGTATAGCAAACGGATCCTTGAGTTAGCATTCCCAAAACAGTAAGAGAGCACATCAAGGATTATAAGGTGGATTCTTACCGATGGAAGATCAACAGATCATGTTTCTCTGAGCCGAAAAGCATCCGTGAGTAGATCCAAGCCAAAAGGAATGCAAGTGTACACATCTGTGTCCCTCATAGGAGGAGCTTTTGGACAGCTGATCTACTTCCATCCCTTCACCTCTCCTTATTTCTCTGTCCCCCACCACACTCCTAAGGTATTCTGTCTCAGATATAAAGGGTGGTAATGATCACTTACATAAAAAATCAAGATGTTTCCTAAGTTTATAATGGTCTAGAAGATCAACTGAACCACCAAGTCCTCTAGATCCTGAAGACGCAAAACAACAGGCACACATGATGGAAATTTCAATTTCAGATTTAAGAATATCCAATAGAGAGAATGTATAAGCATCCGTAAAGCTAAACTTTAGGCAAAATTTTCAAGAGCATTTCATATTTTCAAATTCTGCCAATAAAAATTATCAAAAACATAACATTGAAGATAATTCAATCACTAGGAACAAGAAAAAAACAATATCACTTATGTTTGGGTGTAGGTTAAAAGTAGTTCCTCAAATATGCTCTTGAGCAGATTTGGCCCTTTAAGGTTTCCAAAAGTGAGCACTTCTAATTTGTGTCAAAAATTTAACAAACTCTTTCTATAGCACAAATTGCTTAGCAAAATCTAATAAAAATTAGCAATAATACATGTCAGAGGCAGCCTTCTTAAGATTTTCATCAACTGATCTATTTAAGATCAGAAGCATCGTGAAGCTCCAACTTTAATCTATCACTGCTTTAAACCTCACGAGCTATCCTTTTATCGTGAAGCTCTGATAGATAGTGAATATAGTAGCATGAACAATCAATATGGAGTTTTTCCTCAATCGAAAATGAATTTTTGCACCATAGGTGGTGGTTAAAGAGCTTGTTGTAGAGTTTTTCTCCACTTTCAACATGTAGAAAAATGATTTCAGATTAAAAAGATCACGCTAACCCAGTAACTCACAACTATGAAAGGTATTACCAGATCACACTTTAAATGTACACAAATGAGTTTCCCGTTGTTCAAGGGGGAAATAGGGAGAGAGCACGGTGAAACAAAAAAAATTAAAACTTACAAGAAACATAGAGCATCCAGGACAAACCAAGTTATCATGTATAGGTCCTTAACATATATTTCAAAAAAACGAAAAGATGATTACTTCAGTAAATTGGCAATAGAAATGTTTGCTAGGCGATATATGAAAAAATAAAATAGATAAATTCCTCATAGGTACATAAAATAATGGATCCATATGAGTGCCACTCATGCAGTATTAGATGAAAGGACCAGCCTTATATCTTAACCACAAATTAATCATTCAAAATATATTGTGACGACAAGAAAGTCACCCGATGCATAAGCTTTGATTTTGCACCAAACAAGGTTTTCTCTAAAATTCTAGTTTCCATGACCCTCGGAAACATCATCAAAACCAGAAATTCCAAGGGCTAATAAAGTTCTCAATCTTTCATTGGGAAGACCAATAAATGTCCAGATATGCTATATGGAAATAAAATGTTTCACTATATAATAAAAAGCTTACTCATCAGTTACTTGCATTTGATTTGATAAAAGTATAACATTATTGAAGCAAAGGGGAAAAAACAATCTAGGAGCAAATACTGTAAGAAGTTTAATACCTCAAAAATCCTACCACTTCTGAACTTGTTGAGATCAAGATCCATCATGACTATGCAACTAATAAACCAGATAGAAAAAAGACCTTCAAAAAGAAGACATATTAGCAACTCACACAAAGCACAACACAAGGATATTGCAACAACAGACCAATTCATAGTTGTGACTCTGTCAATTCTCCATAACATTTCATCTAGTGAAATTTCCCCCAGTTTGCCTCAGGAACTGCTTTCGAGAAAATTCTCTCCTCAATAAAAGATAAGCCATTTTATACAACCCAAAGTGAATACATGCACAGAATCTAGCACCCAACATTGTGTGCCGTCTACTATAACCCACCCTGATAAAATTAGTAGTGTGCAACATCAACTATCCCTCGATTCCAAACAATTTGAGGTCGATAATGCATTTTATAAATCCATTCCACTCCCCTAGGGTCCGTATCAATAAACCAACTATTCCCGTGACTTTATGGGCTATCTTTCAAGTGTGCGACTAAATCAAATGATAGAATATTCATTTCTATTCATTAATTCATCAAAAAAATTGGGATTCTTACTATGTCACATGTATATCAATAAGTACTGTTCTACAATCTCTTACCAAACATAAAAATAATTCTGTCAAACACGAGACCTGATGTATCAAATAAGGGGTATCATAAATCAATTGAAAAGAGTCAAAACTTTATTTTGGTAAATGGCTTTGAAATTTAAAACTTTTTTTTTTGCCTAAGAACGAAAAATTCAAAAACGAAATAAGGAATTAGGTTTTCTTTACTTACCGCTCGATTTGCCGGAGAGAGAGAGAATTGGGCATTCCGCTGTTGAAACGGGCTTATTGCTGAATTTGAAATGACAAAAAATTAATAAAGAGAAGAGGGTTTGATATAGGTTTCTTTTTTACTTAAATAATGTATTATATTTTCTTAATTATAAATTATTCAAAAGTCAAAAGATTCGAAAAAAATTTGTTGTTTAAAGTCGTTTAACATTATATAGGGAAAATAAATTAATATTAAGGGTGTGTTTACGAAGGAAAATGTTTTCCTAGAAAATAAGTGGATTTCTAACTTATTTTCTCATGTTTTGTTAGTGAGTAGAAAATATTTTCTGAAAATATTTTTTAATGTTTGGTTGATGAATGAAAAAATATTTTTTAGAAAATACCTTTTATTTATGGCTAGAGACTAGAAATTACTCTTTAGAAAAATAATTTATGATTCGAAAATTAAGCCCGATAATTGATCAAGGACCCGACCCCGTTATCTAGGCCAGGCAGCGGAACCGGGAGGTGCCGGTATCGGTACCATTCCGTCCCGGTCCGGTACTGTTCCGGCAGGCTTCGGTTGGTTCCGAAATAAAGGGGAACCGGGAAGGGTAACGGAACGGAAATCGAAAAATTACTGGTTAATCCCGATCCGAAAAGTGCTGGTTTCGATTCTGATCTGGTCCGGTTCGACAGTTTAATTTTTTTTTAATTAATTAATATTGTAGTCGTTGGGTAACGACTATTAGGCCCCACCCAACAGCTATTTCAGCCTTTAACCCCCCAAAACATCTCCATACCCCCCCTTCCCCCACCCCCCAAAAAAAACTATTTTAATACCCTAAATTTTTAAAATTTACATTTTCGTCCTATTTTTTAACTATAAAATCCCCCAAACTTTCATTACTTTTACTCACAAATATTCTTCATCTTCTATTCTCTCAACTCTCAACTCTCAAGTCTCTAATATCTAATTCTCTATTAATTTACAAATTATATTAGTTTGAAAGATTTGGTGGATTACTAGTTAGGTCTTTGGAGCAACCTTCAAGTTTCTAGATTCAACTTTCATTTATCAACTTTCATCTACTTTTTTAAGTAGACGTTTGGTAAATTCGTTACAACTTTCATCTTTTTAGTCTTTACTTATTTACTTATTTATTTGTTTGCATTTAACTTTCATATTATATATAATTTACTCACTTTTCATATTTTAATATGAATTTCGGTAAAAAAAATATTGACAATGGTAAAAGAAATGTTATTGATGCGGAAACTAATTTATTTACTGGTAATTCTGAGAAAAATAAAAAAAAAATGATAGTTCTTTTACATCTAAAACTAGACAAGTAGCACAACTAAGAATAAATACGAAAGATTTTACGCAAGTCGATGAAACTGTTTTTAATATTGATAGTAATAATGAATTAGATCATTATCATGAATCTTTACAAGCAAGGTTTGATAATTTTGATGAAGAATTAGAAGAAAAAGTAGAACATGATAATGTTAATGATGATATTAATACTTTTGATGATGATGATGATGATTATGAAACTGAGCCAATTACGGCTACTAGTCCTACTCCTATTTCCAGTCTCGCCCACTCCCGCTCCCATTTGTTGTCCTGCTCCCCCCCCCCCCCCCGTATAACCTAGTCAGGGTAGGCCCAAGGTAGAACGTGCTAAAAAAACTATTGTGTGGCAATTTTTTACTCAAAGTGAAGATAAACACACAAGTTATTTGCAATAAATGTAAACATAGAATGAATCATAAAACTGTGGAAAAACAGGACGTGGTACATGACATTTGAGTAATCATTTAATGGGATGTTGTAAAAATGATTTTTTGCATGCTAAAGTTGTAGCCGAAGCTAAAAAGAATGGTATCATCCTTCCTAGTGCATCTGTAGGAGTAGGGGGCTCTAATATGATCCAATTGCAATTAAACTCTTCTAATGTTACTGGCGCTAGTACACAACGCTCATATAGTAGAGAAAAAGATCTTGAAGAATTAGCTAAAATGATTGGTGTTATGGGCTTGCCTTTTAGTTTTGCTGAAAATCTCGATTTTATTCATTATATTCAAATTGAGTATAATCCACATTTTTAAGGTTTTACAAGAAACACAATTAAAAAGGCTAATTTTGATTATCAAGTACAACATTTTAAATATCTTCGTTGTTTATTTTATTATAATACTTGCAAAATAGCTATTACTTTTTATTTGGGTCGTAGTGTTAATGGTAATGATTATTTCACTATTACTGCACATTCGATTGATGAAAATTGGATTATGCAAAAAAGAATTTAGGTTATATATGTTGTGAAATGCATAAAACTGGTAGTTACATAACTCAAACTATTTTAGATGTTTTACAAAACTATGAAATTTGTGATAAAGTAATTAGTGTCACCCTAGATAATGCTTCTAATAATACTTATGTTGTTGATAAACTAAAATCGACTATTTGCCCTATTTATATTGATGGTTTTCATATTATGTGTGCTGCACACATATATAATTCGATTGTTAGAGATGATATAACAATGTATAATAATGGTTGCATAAAATGTGAAACTGCATGTCATTTTATTTTTAAATGTCAAGTAAAGTCTAGACGTAGAGAATTTGAAAATCGTTGTCGTGAATTTAGTTCTTCCCCCTAGAAAAATTCCAAAATCAGTGTGTACTAGATGAAATTCTTTATTTGAAATGCTTCAAGTCGCTTATGAATATAAGAAACCTTTACAAATGGTTTGGAATGATCATAATTCAAATATGGACTATAGACTTGATGAAAATGATTGGAATGACGTAAAAAAAATTATAGAATTTTAAAAAGTTTTTTATTTAGCTACAAAACAATTTTTTGGACTTTATTAGCCAACTATTTGCTCTGTTTTACCAAATATTTGTGTTATTTCTAGTAAATTTTATAATTCAAGAATAAACCAAGATTTGCAGATTCTCTTAAAGCATTGATTGAAAAATTTTAAAAATATTTTTTTCCTATTCCTCAAATTTATTTAACTGTTTGTTTTTTAAACCCATGTTACAAAGATGTAGATGTATCACGAATGGTTGACAAAATATATTTAAATTTAGATATTCAAGATTTTGAAACACCTAGTTGTCAAGAAGTTAAAGATAGTATAAAAATTGAAGCTAGAAAATTGTATGACTTGTATAATTCTCGTAGAATAAATGTAGTACGTAATGAAGAATGTGAAAGTTCTAGGTGTAGATATAGTGAAGAAAATATTGATGATATGCTAGAATGTTATCTTGAACTTAGTCATAACGAAAAAAATAATTTTGATGCATATATTAATCAGTGTACGAAAACTATTAAGGAATCACAAGGTTTACCTGATCTTCTAGATTGGTGGACCAATCACGGCAAGGAATTTCCAAAATTTCAACCGGTGGCTCGATATGTGTTAGCTATTCAAACATCTTCAGTAGCTTCGGAAGACGCTTTTAGTTCATCAAGATATCAAATTGGAGAGCATAAATATTCATTAGGAGCAGACAACTTGGAGATATCGGTATTATTTAGAGATTGGATTAATGCTGAGAGAAGGAGTTATGGACGTCTAGCTTTACCTACCAAATTTGAAAATTATATTGATGAAATGTTGCAAGATTATAGTGATGACGACATTGATGCATTAGAGGAACTAGCCGATCAACCGATTCCAGATCATGTTACTAGAGAGATGCTAAATGATTTAAGACAAGACTTGATTGGTACAATGAACTATTAGTATGATAAATTCGAGGTTTAATTCAAACAAAACCTTTCCGAGAAGGTGGTTATGTAGATTAGGTCCTCCTCTACTAATATTTTGTAACTCAAATTGTACTATTAAATTTTTATTAATAAATATAGGCTACGCCTTAATCTTTTTTAAAAAAAATTATTGTCTTCAATTTTAATACACGTCTTTATTTTATTACATTTTCAATTTTCAAATGAGTAATGACAAAGTTGAAACTTAAACTTTTAAAACTTTAAAGTTTGAAATTTAAACTTTTAA
This sequence comes from Solanum lignicaule, assembly GCA_029582545.1. Lineage (NCBI taxonomy): Eukaryota > Viridiplantae > Streptophyta > Magnoliopsida > Solanales > Solanaceae > Solanum > Solanum lignicaule. The sequence goes on along the minus strand of JAJOOF010063696.1, from coordinate 3,303 downwards.
AATTTAAAATTTAAACTTTTAAAGTTTGAAATTTAAACTTGTAAAATTTAAACTTTTAAACTTTTAAAGTTTGAAATTTAAACTTTTAAACTTTTAAAGATTGAAATTTAAACTTTTAAAATTTAAACTATTAAAATTTAAATTTTAGAATATAAACTTTTAAACTTTAAAATTTAAACAGATTGAAATTTAAACTTTTAAAGTTTGAAATTTACATTTAAATATTGCAATTTAAACTTTTAAAGTTTGAAATTTACACTTTAAACTTTTAAGGATTGAAATATTTCGTATTTTTTAATTTTAAAATACTTTTAAAAGAAATATATCGGAAATCATAATTTTTTAATTTTATTAATTAATTAATCTTTTTTTAAAAAAAGTCGTTAGTCCCGGTTTACTGGTCCAGTCCGATCCGGTCCAGTACCGGTCCGGGATGAAAGTCTGTAAAATTTCCAGAACTAACGGTACTGTTTGTTTCAATTCCGGTTCCGGTCTTTTCCCGGCACGGAGAATGTTGGTTCCGGGCCGGTTCCAATAGTTCCGTTACCCATCCCGTTGCCACGCTTACGCGATACCCAAACTAGGACAAGACCTAGATGACCGTTCCAAAACCGATCCTAAGACCTGACCCAAGAAATTGTTTTTCAAAAACAATTTTTTTAATAATTGTCGGGGTGGCGATTGGGGGATGTTGTGGGGTAGGGGTGGAGGCGGCATAAAAATAAATTTATTTTAAATCTAAAATATATTTCAAAACATTTTTTATAAAAAAATAGAAATTTTGACGGGGTGGCCTGGGTGGGGGTAGGGTGGCTTAAAAATTAATTTTTTTAAAAATAAAATTGATGGGGATGGCCTAGGAGAGGGTGTGGGGGGGGGGGTAAGGGTAGGGGGTGGCGTAAAAATTGAAAATATTTTAAATTTGAAATATTTTCAAAAAATAATTTTTATTAAAAAAAATTTGACGGGGGTGGCGGGGAAGGGGAGACCTTGTTGGGGGGTGGCAGGGGGAGTGGCGTAAAAAAATAAAAAATAAAAAATTGAAGTATTTTTCAAAAATAATTTTTTTTTGGGGGGCAAGGGGCGGGGGGAGGGTGGTAGGGGTTGGGTAAAAAATTCTTCAAATTTGAAATATTTTTCAAAAATAATTTTTAAATTTTTGATTTTTTTTTTAAATTAAAAAAATCAATTTTTTTTATGGGGAGGATCGGGTACGGGGTATGAATAGGGTAAGAAAAAAAATTAAAGGATGAAGTAGAGTTTAGGAAAATGTTTTCTTGGAACTGGAAGGGAAGTCATTTTCCTTAAATTTGAGGAAAATGAGTTGATTTGGAAAACATTTTCCAAACTTTTAAGCCAACCAAACATGGGAAAATTGGAAAACATTTTCCAGAAAATATTTCCCTCCATACCAAACACACCTTAAGTGAGTATAAAATACTCCCTCTGTTTCACAAAGAATGGTCTAGTTTGACTTGGCACGGAGTTTAAGAAAATAAAGAAGACTTTTGAATCTTGTGGTCCTAAATTAAAGTTATGTCAAATGTACAAAATTGCCCTTTAATCTTATGGCCTTAAACATGCCACGTGGAAAACTGAAATTAAAATGTTACCAAAAAAAGAAAGAGGTCATTCTTTTTGAAACAAACTAAAAAGGAAAAGAGGTCTTTTTTTAAAAACGGAGAGAGTAATAAATAATTTAATATTAGATACAAACTAATATATGTACCCAGGCAATGCGCAACTAATATTAACTATAATTACTATTTTAGATTGTGATATCTTATTCGAACATGTTAAAGTATATTATCTTACAAAAGTTCAACTAGCATATTGTTCCTCAATGAAATGTACCCCTACATCCTCCCCTACCCATAACCAATTCTATATGAATAGAGACAACAAATCATGTAATTATCAAATAACTTTTATGTTTTATATTTTTCTTATTATATTATTCATTATTTAAAAGATTTTATTTAAGTCTTTTACTTTATTTTGAAGTTCTCTGTTATAATCTTCTTTATTTCAAAACTAATTGAAATTTTTAAGTTAAATAATTCAAATGTTTGAAAATCTAATTGCTGCTTCTCTTGAAATATAATAGATAAATGAATGTAATGTAGTGATATTGTATAAAAATGAAAGTTGACACTGCACAAAGTCGTCTTTATTCTTAGTAGAAACTCTACTAATTGTAAACTGAAATGGTGATCTTTCTACCGTTTATATAATGCTAATCATAGCAAGAAAATAAATTATGTAATAACTATGAAGAGAACACATTTAGTAAGAAAAAAATTCATCTAAACAAAAGCTATTGGATTACCTTTGTTCACACTTCTTATCTTCATCCAAAATTCTTCCAACGTCGAACTAAATAAATAGATCATCACAAAATAATAATAACAACAGCATAATAATAATAATTAAGAAAAAACATAGCAGTAGGTGCAGTAGTAGTAGTAATAATAATAATAATAATAATAATAATAATAATAATAATAATAATAATAATAATAATAATAATAATAATAATAATAATAATAATAATAATAATAATACTATATGGAAGAAACAAATCTTTACCCAAGCAAAGGGTCTGTCGAAAATCAAATACGTATTGTTAATGAACCCATGTGTCTAGTAGTTCTAACCGGGTAAGAAACGCCCTTTTAACTTCTTTTGCGGGCTGAGACCACGGCTGACTAGACGGAGTCACTAAGACAAAGCCATTAACTTGTTGTATTGATTTTGACTGTACCACCATCTCGGAACCAAGTCAAGAAAGTTATAAGAATTTATGCATATTTAGATAAAGTGTAGATCTCTCATGATAGATATATAATTGAAGCTAGTTATCCGGCATAGATATAAGACTTTAGCCGATCATCGGCTTGTATAGGAGAAATAGTAAATAGTATGAGAAGAAGAATACCTTAAAGACAAACAGGAAACTTTTATTTTCCGGCCAAAGTCCGGCACACTTGTAATACAAACTTAGAGATTTTACAAAGGGAGAGAGAAAGTAGAGAGAAGTTGGTTTCTAAAACCTGCTTCTTACAAAATAAAATGCCTTTATTTATAGATAGGAAAAGGCATCTAGGAATAGTAAAAGAGGGCTCCATGTGGGGCCTAAACAGTACATCTACTGTTGGTAGTGCTTATCTTGAACAGTTCATCCACTGTCTTTTGTCTTTTGTCAGTGCTTGCTTCCACTAAGCTTTGTCTTTTAACTTTGCCAAAAGCTCTTCCGCTCTTTTCAGCGTATCTGCTGGATCTTCGTCTTCAATTTGTTGGGCT
>JAJOOF010063694.1:0-12036 GCA_029582545.1 Solanum lignicaule | reverse complement strand
TTTATGCCTACATGATGTCACCATGTAGGGACCGGAGCACCGCTTGACCATCCTCCTCCGCGTGGCTAATACGATTTTTCTATCGAGGTTATTGGTGAGTCCTCCATTCCGGGGACGTTGCTTATGATCTCTTGCTATGTATAAGACTTTTATTTTTTTTGTTATGTGTTGACTATGAGGGTGAGCCCGGTAGTTTGTCTTGGCCCCCGCTAAGTAACCATGTTTAGAGGTGGTGTTGGACAAGTTGTGTATTATGCTTGAATTTGACTCATCTATGGTATTTATGTATCATTCTCTTTTTCTCTTGCTCCCTTAGTCCCGACTTCCCCTTGATTATGTTTATCGCTTATGGTCATTTTAATTGCTTTCGCGACCAAAGATGTGTAATGATATGCTATGAGGCTTGTTTGGGGTTCCTTCGGGTTCCCCATTCGCCGGTCACGTCTAGGCCCTAGGCTTGGGTCGTAACACTTTCTATGTGATATCTTGCACTATTCATCCAAAACTAATACTGACAGATTTGCCTTTGAGTTGTTTTCTCTACAGGTAGTTAGAACTGATCTGTGTTGATACATTGGCCAATCATCCCTATTTTACTAGATCAAAAGGACGTACAGATTCCTTCCCTAGTCAAAGTTCACAAAAGGGAAAAGCAGCAATGGGTGATAACAACGAAGTAATCGACCTTGCTGATGTCGTGGTAGCTCAGCTCGTCCTTGCCGATCAGAATGAACTAATCCTGCAGTTGATGCAACAGATTGCTGAGATGAGGGTCGAGGTGCAGAGAAAACAAGATTTGCCTCCTCAAATTTTTGCTGTCAACACTCAACCAGATGGAAGAACTCCAGCTCAAATTCCCCCTCCTAACGTGGAACAAGCTCAAAATCCACCTTCAAGTCCTACTCGTAATCCCTCCATCATCGACCTTACCACCCAAATCCCTCATTACGCCTCAGCCTCTTATCAAACACCACCCCCTCCTCAGAATACCAACCTCCAAGCACCACCCCCTTCCCCCCAATGCAAACCACCAAACTGGCCTACCCCCTCAAAGCCAAAATGTTAACCACCCGCACATTTCCCTCCATCACCAAAATCAACACACCAACCCCCAGACTTTCCCTCAAAATTACCAAGCCACTCAAAATGCCCAAAGTCCCTCTATTGCTCCATCACTACCACAAAAAGCCACTTTCCAAATACTAGTCCCCAACGAGTATGACGCCCATGGTTCGGAGCTCGACCACTATGAGGAGAGGGAGAGAGAGTGGAGGTCAAAGGAAGAGACCGTCAAGATAGATATGAATGAGGAAATTAGAAAAGCCATGAAGGAGTTGAACTGCATTCCTGAGGTCGCCGGGTTGAGTTACGAGGACCTGTGCATTCATCCGAATTTGGACCTCCCGAAAGGGTTCAAGGTGCCAAAATTCAACATCTTCAGAGGGACGGGGAACCCCTTAGCACATTTGAGGGCCTACTGTGACCAACTCGTGGGAATTGGGAGAGACGAAGCTTTGTTAATGTGGCTTTTTAGTCGAAGTCTAAGCGGGGAGGCTCTAGAATGGTTTACGTCTCATGAAACGAGACATTCATCTAGCTGGAACGCTTTAGCTAAGGACTTCATCGAACGATTCGCTTACAATGTGGAGATCGTTCCTGATCTTTACTCCTTGGAGAAGATGAAGCAGAAGCCCACCGAAAGTTATAGAGAATTCGCATATAGATGGCGAAAGGAGGCAGCTAAAGTTAGACCTCATATGTCAGAAAAGGAAATTGTCGAAGTGTTTGTGCGGGTTCAAGAGCCCGAATATTATGACAGAATCATGTTGCTCGTTGGAGCAAAATTTAATGAGATAGTCAAAGTAGGTGAGACTATCGAAGATGGATTGAGAACCGAGAAGATTGCCCGTGTCACTGCCTCACCCGGATCCTCGGGTTTGTTGAAGAAGAAAAGAGAAGATGTGTCTTTTATCTCTTACGAGGGGAAAAAAATCCCAAGGAAATCTGCATCATACCAAAGTCGCTCTCGACCTTCACAGAGTTCGTACCAGGCTCGTTATGCACCGGATGATTACCAAAGTACCCCTCACCCCAGTTACCAAAATACCCCTCCCCCCAGTTATCAAAATACTCTCCCTCCTAACTACCAAACTCCCCCTACTATCTACCAAACTCCCCCTCCAGCTTATCAGACTCCTTCTCATCACTACCGAAATGCCGCCCCCAACTGTGGCAACATTCAGACAAATTACCAAACGCCTCCAACAATGTACCAAACCCCAGCTCCACTTTACCAAAATACCCCCTCGAACTACCAAGCTCCACAACCAAACTATCAAACCAACTCATATCCCAGATATCAAGCCCCCCGTCCGTACACTCCAAACTATCGTCAAATGCCTCCTCCTCAACAAGGCAATTACGATCCCCCCCGTCCTAGATTAGAGAAGAAGCCCGCCAGAATTTTCACTTCGCTTACTGAAAGCCGAACAAAGCTGTTTGAGCGATTAACTGCGGCAGGATATATTCATCCAGTGGGGCCCAAGTCGGTTGACACTAGCTCAAGGTTTAATAGACCTGATCAGAGGTGTGCGTATCACTCCAACAGTGTTGGACATGATACCGAGGACTGTATCAACCTGAAGCATAAGATCCAAGACCTCATTGACCAGAATGTGGTCTCTCTTCAGACAGTCACGCCCAATGTCAATAGTAATCCTTTGCCAAATCATGGAGGCGCCACTATCAATATGATAGAGACAGATGATGACTGGTGCGTGACGAAGGCAATAGTTTCTATTGCTCCTGATGAACTGGAAAGGGTTGTAACTTCATTGAGCATCAGAGAGAAGAAAGAGTTTGTGATTCTGACACCCTAGAAGGCTGTTGCCTTAGTGCCACGAGAAACTCTTACCCAACCAAAGTTTGTGATTGAAACGGCTGTTACCCAGGGTATGACCAGATCTGGCAGGTGCTACACACCGGAAGAATTGGCCCAAGGGGGGCAGAAAAAGGATCAGACCAAAAGGCCGATTAGTGAAGCTGAAGCCGAAGAGTTCTGTAGGAAAATGCAACCGAAAGATTATTCAATTGTGAAGCATTTGGAGAAGACACCAGCTCAGATTTTTGTATGGGCTTTCTTGATGAGCTCACAACTGCATAGGCAAACGTTGATGAAAGCTCTGGATGATACTTATGTGCCCGTGGGTACCAACAGTGACAATCTAGCAGCCATGATAAACCAGGTCATCCGAGGACACCGAATTAGTTTTTGTGAAGAAGAGCTGCCCTTTGAAGGCAGAATGCACAACAAAGCTCTGCACGTCACCACTATATGTCGAGACAAAATAATAAATTGCGTCCTGGTCGATGATGGATCCGGCCTTAATATTTGCCCACTTTCGACTCTGAGGCAGCTAAAATTTGATTTGGGAAAGCTTCACCAGAACCAAGTCAATGTGAGGGCTTTTGATGGAGTGCAAAGAGACACATTGGGTGCGGTGAACTTGCATATTCAGGTAGGTCCTGCAGAATTCAACGTCGAGTTCCAGGTGTTGGGTATCAACACCAGTTACAACCTGCTTCTGGGAAGGCCGTCCATTCATATGGTTGGGGCTGTGCCGTCTACCCTTCACCAACTAATGAAGTTTGTTTGGAAGGACCAGGAATTGGTCATTTATGGTGAAGGGATTCATTCCAATGGATATGCACCGATCGTTGATGATGTCTCTCGAGGTTGTGATTTCTACACGGTGGAGCTGGTAAATGCCACCGGTGATGACTTGGCTCCGCAACCTCATATGCCCTCTGTGTACAAGATGATTATTACTGTCATGCTCCAGAGTGGTTTCGAACCAGGTTTCGGATTAGGGAAGCACTTTCGAGGAATTGTCGAGTCAGTCCAAATTCCTGCCAAAGGAGCAAAGTTTGATTTGGGGTATGTCCCCACGGATGCTGACGAAGCAGAGATGAAGAACAAGAGTATTGATCAAGCATTGGCCAGGCCAATTCCTCATCTGTACCAGTCATTTTCGGTCCGAGAAAATGTCAATGATGGTGGTCACGGGGAAGGAATCTAGGGCCTTTTTGAAGAGATTGATGCGGTCATCGAGGAAGAGGCTGGGACATCAGGCATCCGTGATGCAGAACCTGATGAGCGATTGCAGAACTGGACCTCCACACCACTCCTGATTTCCCACTCATTTGGGTAGAAAAGACATGCGTCTTTGTTTATTTTAAAATCGGTGGTAGTCCGGAAGAGGCCCGAGACCCACCCTTTATGCAGTTTTATTTGTTTAAAGTTTTTAAATTCCCTTGTGATGTTTTTAAAAAAAAAAAAGCAAAATGGCCCTCGGCCATGGCTAAAGTTTGTGCTTTTTTTTCAATTTAAATGAAAGCCTTTTTTATCAAAAAATGTTTATTTATCTGTTTATATTTTTCTAACTTTGCCTGTTTATGATTTTAGTAATAATAGTTTAAAACCTGCCAATGTCATGTCGTGTCATGAACCGAGTGAACAAAATGAGGCAGGTGATGATGAATGCGAGGGATACGGAGAAGAGAATGAGGTACCCGAACACGTTGCTGAAGAATTTCGACAATTCGAGAATCAACACAAGCCAAATCTTGAAGAAACTGAAACTGTGAATCTCGGAGATGAGGAATGTGTCAAAGAAGTCAGAATCAGTGTCCATCTGACTGAAGCCCAAAGAAGAGACCTGGTTCGTTTGCTCAGGGAGTACATTGATGTATTTGTCTAGTCTTATAAAGACATGCCAAGGATGAGTACGAATATGGTGTCCCACAAGTTGCCGATCAATCAAGATTTCAGTCCAGTAAAGCAAAAGACTCAAAAGTTCAAGCCTGAGTTGAGTTTGAAGATCAAAGAGGAGATTACAAAACAGATCGAGTCTCAAGTAGTGGAAGTGACGCAATATCCGACTTGGTTAGCCAACCTTGTTTCGGTTGCCAAGAAAGACGGAAAAATAAGAATTTGTGTTGACTACAGAGATCTCAACAAAGCTAGCCCGAAAGATAATTTTCCATTACCAAAAATTCACATTCTCATTGATAACTGTGCTAAGCATGAGATGCAGTCATTTGTGGATTGTTATGCGGGTTACCACCAGATCCTGACGGACGAAGAAGATGCAGAAAAGACAGTTTTCATCACGCCTTAGGGTCTATATCATTATCGGGTGATGCCTTTTGGTCTCAAGAATGCCGGTGCTACTTATATGAGGGCCATGACAACCATCTTTCACGACATGATTCACAAGGAGATCGAGGTGTATGTAGATGATGTCATAATCAAGTCCCGCGAGAGTTCGGACCACTTGACTCACTTGAGAAAATTCTTTGATCGCTTACGCCGATACAATTTGAAGTTAAATCCTGCCAAGTGTGCTTTTGGAGTGCCAGCTGGCAAGTTGTTGGGATTTATAGTCAGCAGGAGGGGCATTGAGCTTGACCCTTCCAAGATCAAGGCGATCCAAGAATTACCTCCCCCGAAGACCAAAAAAGAGGTGATGAGTTTTTTGGCAAGGTTGAACTACATCAGCCGGTTCATAGCTCAATCCACCATGGTGTGTAAGCCCATTTTTAAATTAATGAAAAAAGATGTCTCGACCAAGTGGACCGGAGAATGTCAAACTTCTTTTGATGCTATCAAGAACTATTTGTCCAATCCGCCAGTGTTGGTCCCTCCGCGAGAAGGGAGTTCGTTATTGCTATATTTGTCTGTCTCAGATAATGCATTGGGATGTGTGCTTGGTCAACATGACGAAACTGGGAAGAAAGAACGAGCCATCTATTACTTGAGCAAAAAGTTCACCCCATATGAGGCTCGTTACACTCTTTTGGAGAGAACGTGATGTGCTTTGACTTGGATCGCTCAGAAGTTGAGACATTATTTGTCTTCTTATACCACATACCTTATTTCTAGGATGGACCCGTTGAAGTATATTTTCCAGAAAGCAATGCCGACAAGTTGGCTAAATAGCAAATGCATTTGAGTGAGTTTGACATTGTGTATGTGACTCAGAAGGCGATAAAGGCGCAAGCCTTGGCTGATCATCTTGCAGAGAATCCAGTTGATGAAGAGTATGAACCGCTCAAGACTTATTTTCCCGATGAGAAAGTTTCGTTTGTTGGTGAGGATATTTCTTAAGCGTACCCTGGTTGAAGAGTGTTGTTTGATGGAGCGGCGAATCATCAAGGGAAAGGAATCGGAGCGGTCTTAGTGTCAGAAACCGGTCAGCACTATCTTATGAAGGCTAAACTCCGATTTGAATGCACAAACAACATGGCTGAGTATGAAGCTTGCATCCTCGGTCTGAAAATGGCAATTGATATGAATGTCCACGAGTTGCTGCTTATTGGTGATTCAGATTTGTTGATTCATCAGGTTCAAGGGGAATGGGCCGTGAAAAACCCAAAGATCACACCGTATGTGCGGTATATACAGAGGTTGTGCAAGAGATTTCGCAAGATTGAGTTCAGACATACTCCCAGGTAACAGAATGAATTGGCTGATGCCCTTGCCACCATCGCATCAATGATTAAGCATCCGGATAGAAGTTATATTGATCCAGTGGATATAGAGGTAAAATAACAGCATGTTCATTGTTCACACGTCGAAGCGGAACCAGATGGTTTGCCGTGGTATTTTGACATCAAGAAGTATTTAGAGGACGAGACTTATCCTGAGAATGCAACGTTTAACCAGAAGAAGTCTATACGCCGTATGACCCTCAATTTCTTTGCAAGTGGGGAAGTCCTTTACAGGAGGACTCCAGATTTAGGTCTTCTCAGATGTGTTGATGCTAGTGAAGCTGCAAAGCTTCTGGAACAAATACATGCCAGAGTTTATGGTACTCATATGAATGGACTCACTTTGTCGAGGAAGGTCCTTCGAGCTGGCTATTTTTGGATGACTATGGAACATAATTGTTGTAAGTTTGTGCAGAAATGTCATAAATGTCAAGTGCATGGTGATTTGATTCGAGTCCCACCTCATGAACTCAATGCCATGAGTTCACCTTGGCCTTTTGTAGCTTGGGGCATGGATGTCATTAGTCCAATAGAGCCAGCCGCCTCTAACGAACACAGATTCATTTTGGTAGCCATTGACTACTTCACCAAGTGGGTGGAAGCAGCTTCGTACAAATCGGTAACCAAGAAAGTTGTAGCTGATTTCGTTCGCAACAATCTGATATGTAGATTTGGAGTACCAAAATCCATCATTACTGACAATGGAGCGAATCTCAACAGTCACTTGATGACAAAGATATGTGGACAATTCAAGATTACTCACCGGAACTCAACCGCCTACCGTCCCCAAATGAATGGAGCCGTAGAAGCTGCCAACAAGAACATAAAGAAGATTTTGAGGAAAATGATTGATAATCGCAGAGGTTGGCACGGGATGTTGCCATATGCTTTGTTGGGTTACCGAACGATTGTCAGAACATCAGTTGGAGCTACTCCATATTTGCTAGTATATGGAACTGAAGCAGTTATCCCTGCAGAAGTTGAGATACCTTCATTGAGAATCATTCAAGAAGTTGAATTGAACGATGCTGAATGGGTCCGCAAACGGATTGATCAGTTAACGTTGATTGATGAGAAGAGAATGGTTGTTGTTTGTCATGGACAATTGTATCGACAGAGAATGATCCGTGCTTTCCACAAGAAAGTAAGAGCCAAGATATTTGAAATCGGTCAGCTGGTCCTTAAACGCATTTTCCCTCATCAGGATGAGTACAAAGGAAAATTTGCACCAAATTGGCAAGGACCCTACATGGTTCGTAAAGTGTTATCTGGAGGTGCCTTAGTCCTGTCGGAGATGGATGGCACCGAATGGCCGAAACCAATCAACTCAAATGCTGTCAAGACATACTATGTGTGAAGCTTCAGTTTGCACTTCTGTTATTTCCTTGTAATCGCTCTATTTGCTTGTAATTGCTTTGTTTAGAATCTATCCCTATGTAATGAACTACATCTGACCTGAATTCTCAATAATGAGATACGTAGGCGACCTATGTCGGCCTCGGTCACCCCTTATCCCCTTTTAATATTTTTCTTTGTAATTTGAACTACGTTCGACCTGAATTCTCAAGAATGAGATACGTAGGCGGCCTATGTCGGCCTCGGTCAGTTTCTTTGTAAATTTCTTATTTTTGTTAATACTCGAGAAAGAGAACTACGTTTGACCTGATTCCTGCCTCAACGGGATACGTAGGCGCCACAAGGGTTCGGTCATATCTCCCGTAAGATTTCTATTTCTCTTTACAATAGAAACTGGGACAGAATTTTTGAGAGGAACTCAAAAATTCTCAAGTAAAAGATCTTTTCAGCAAACTAAGACTGAAGTTACGTGGAGAATTGCAACTGGGACAAAATTTTTGAGAAGATCTCAAAAATTCCATGATTTGATCACCAACGGTTAAAGACGAGCCAAGGCAGTTAACTGGGACAGAAATTTTGAGGGTAGCCTCAAAATTTCCACAGGGTTCATCGGCAGTTTGGAACAACTTTGAATACTTCCCAACAATAATCAGATAAATCCCAAAACATCAACTCCAAATGGCGTTCACTAAGCTTGACGTGACATGACACTCGGCAGTGACCTTTCCCAAATACTTATTTTCTTGAAAATCTATTTTTTCTTAAAACTTTTCTTTCCTGTTTCAATTATTCTGCATAAAAATATTTTGTCTTGTCTATTAAGAGGCGGGAGATCGGAGAAATCAACCGGAGATAGCAAAACAAGGAGCAAACAACCGAAGAGATCGACACAGATCAGTTCATTTTAAACCAACAATTTTTCTACGGATGCAGGTCTATAAGCTTGCCTCAAGATCGGCATATTCCTCCATTCAATGAATATGGAGAACTCAAAGGGGCAAAGAGCTCCCCAAAATTTGACAATTTTTCTGTGGGTGCAGGAAATATCTTATGCTGCTTATATCAAAGATTTTGGAATATGAATAACATTATTTCATTCAATTCCCAACAAGGCGAAGTCCATAATGAACGTACAACTATGTTCAGAGATGGAACGAACGAAAGCCGCAGTATTGTTATTATTTGCCAGCAACTAAAGATACTTGGAAGACGTGAATCTGTATTATATTATCAGATATGATAGTATTTTTACCTGGAGAGTCATTTATATCGTATTGTCAAAGAGATGATATCACTACTCCGAGGGTCATTTTTATTTACATTGTCGATTGAGACTATACCGCCATCCAAAAGATACCCAGAAGATCACCTAAGTTGCTTGATGAAGCATTATCTTCGTTCGGTATCAGGGAGACATCATCAAAATATTCACGCATCGCGAGAAAAGAGATTCATGCATTGCAAGAGAAAAAGTCATGCATCGCGGGGAAGAGATTCATGCATAGCAAGAGAAGGATTCATGCATCGTGGAAAAGAAAGTCATGCATCGCGGGAAGAGATTTATACATAGCAAGAAGAAGAAACCATGCATAGCAAGAAAGAGATTCATGCATTACAAGAGAATGAAGCTCATGCATTGCAAGAGAAAGAAATCTTGCATCGCAAGAGAAAGAAGTCATGCATCGTGGAGAAGTCATGCATAGCAACAGAAAGAAGTCATGCATCGCGGAAAAGTCATGCATCGCGGAGAAGTCATGCATTGCAAGAGAAGATTCATGCATCGCAGGAAAAGGATTCATGCATCGCGAAAAGAGATTCATACATCGCGGGAAAGAGATTCACTAAGATTCTCCTATCAAAAGAAGATCGACATCGGCTGCATCATTTTTCTTTGCAACAACGACATCAAAAGAACTATCAACATGTTGCATCAGCCTAGTTTTATTACTTTGACATCAAATGAAGAGTATATTGAAGATTATATAGCAAATATGAGACACAAGCTTTATTTGCTTCACGTCAAACCCGATAGAGTTGACGTCAAATGTTCAAGGAGAACAATTAAGTGTCAACACGGTAAAAGACATTGTCTCCCATTTGAATTGCCTTTTTTATACTAATGAGTTTTATCTCAGTCTTTGTCGAGAGCATCCGAAATGATGAATCTCCAAAACAAACCACAGGTGCGGATGACATAAAAAACGATGCAGCACAACGTGAAACTTTTTCTTAGCAGCAAACTGAGACATAGTCCAAAGAAGAGTGTCAAACTCTTAGGACGCGAGCAGATGAGCGACTTCCACCACTATCAAACCACACCCCTATCAGAAGGCATGTAGGTTTTTCTTAGGTTTGTCGGTTTCAGTTTCGCTTCCAGAAATTTCAGATTCACCGGAAGCAACTTTCCAATCTGAGCAACAATGCACCAAGAACTTTGGAAATTATGTCCGTGTAAGTTCTTATTTATGGGTGTAAAGCATGCCACATTCATGGCTAAGAGGTTGCAACCCTTTTTTTCATAACTCGACTTATTTTGTCACTCTTCATGAATCGAAGGTTATCTTACATAATAGATTTCCTTTTCAACCGATTGAGTTGAACTACAAACAGCCTAATTCCCTAAGTTGGGGGATATGTAGGACGAATCAATGTTGAAACTAGGTTGTATTTCATCATTCGCTCTTAAATCTTATTCTCGGACATTCCGATCCCTCCATAATTTGGTATCAGGATGACTTTTGAATTCTTTCAAAATCGTGCGTAAAATCAAGGGTATCGAACTGCAAGTGGCCTAAATTCTCATATAGCCTGAGATATGTAGGAAACCCATTTCCGAGGTTCGGCCAGAACTCTTAAAGTCCCTACCAAATCCCTTTTCCAAAGATGAAGACGTGGTCGGTCAAAATTGGATTAGTCAATTTCATTTTTCTCGAATTTCTTGAATAAATTCAAGTAAAATGAGGGACAGTTGTTGACACCCAATTTTGAACCTCCACGATATATATTAACCATTGAGCTTCTTAAAATTCAAACGATTTGAAATAATTAATTTTTATAAAGTTCAAAATATTTTCAAGTTATTTTTAATTAATGTTGTCATTTTTATAATTTTAGATAATATATGGTTTTACATAATTACGTATATAGTTAGTATATATTATAAATATTTGAAAATCATCTCAAAAGATTTTGTTTCTTACTTAAATATTTTATTAAATTAGTTTAGTTTAAATTATTGTTTTAATATTGAGTAATTTAGTTTAGTTAAATTTGTTATTTATTTCATTGAAATTAGGAAGTTCGTTAGTTGATTATATTAATTCATCTCATTTAAATTTTAGCCAAATTCTTTGCATAACATTCTTAATACACTTGGCTATTTTTATTCATAAATATACCCATTTTTATAATCCCAATTTCAATCCTTAAAAGACCAATTTTAGGCTGCTTACTTCTTTTTCAGCAGCCCAAGTTCAATTTCCAGCAACAGTCGACCCAGCCCACTCTTTTCTCCCCGACCCGGCCCGCTTCCTGCTAAAAATAACCCAGCAGCGTTAATGATTCCAGAAATTATACAGCAACAAGAAGCGACGTGAAACACGGAGATACGAGAAAACCAGTTAGGAACGCGTACAACCGAAGGTAGCGTTATTCCTTGTCTTCTTTCACCCAATGTCCCTCTCTGTTTTGTACAATTCGCAGCAGCAGCAGTAGCACGCGACTGTCCCATTTCCTCTTTCGGAATGGGATGAAACTTGCAAGAAAAAGGTTCTTTCGCTTTAATGGTGAAATTTTTCGAAATTCAAATTTTGAATGGGAATTCGTTCAAATTTTTCACCTGT
This sequence comes from Solanum lignicaule, assembly GCA_029582545.1. Lineage (NCBI taxonomy): Eukaryota > Viridiplantae > Streptophyta > Magnoliopsida > Solanales > Solanaceae > Solanum > Solanum lignicaule. Next base: position 286 of record JAJOOF010063694.1, on the reverse strand, counting down.
TTCCCCCCTTTTTGTCCAGCCCAAATCCCCATCTATATAAGCCTCCCTCTTCTTCATTATTGAGGTTGGTTTTTGGATGGCAGAAAATAGAGAAAAATAGAGCAAAAGGAAGAGAGAGGAGAAAATAGTTGGCAGAGAATCACACAGAGAAATAGTGGTAATACACAGGGAAGAAAGGAAAATTTTTTAAAAAGAATAGGTAGAAAAAATCGAAGTGTCAGACTGAAATTTCTGGTTCTCTGTTTGAAATTCGAGTTTCCGTCGAAATCTTTTGAAGTTGGTAGAA
>JAJOOF010063691.1:0-18939 GCA_029582545.1 Solanum lignicaule | reverse complement strand
GCAGAAGTCCCCCACTGCTTTAAATACATTCTGAGACCACAAATGTAAAGGGAGGCCCACTAATCTGATCCACGACTGGCTTATGGCAACCCTAGATTGAATTGCACCAACAGACGGCGACCACCATTGCAGCCGAATTCCTTGATTCTTCCACAACCATCTTCCTCTAAAAACATGCTCGGCCGCATTTATGGACGTAAACTCAAAGAGAAAGCAGTTGTTTCCCATCTCGTAAACGTTAAGGCCGTGGGCTTGGTTCCAATTTTTGCTTGCCCATCTACGAACTTCCGACAGGGTGGCCATCTCAGATCCAATTGCTGGAAAGCTACCAACAAGGCTCTTGCCTAAGAACTCGTTTCGAGGTTGATTGAGGCCACCATTTATGAGGATGGTGTCCCCTCTCTCCTTTATGACTGCACTATTGATCTCTCTGGATGACCATCTGCTCCTCCTCACCGACTCTGCATATGGAATCTCTTTATCCACCATTTTGTAATTTTGATTGACTGTCTTATTAGCTTTGTAATAAATGAACTTTTCAATTTTGGTAGCCAGATCCCACCAACCAGCATTGAATGAGATTTCTGGGACTATTAATACTGCTCTGCGCTTGCCTTGAATGCTGATAATGCTTATATATCCTCCTTTGTTGTTAAAGTTTCTTGCACAGAATAAGTGTGAAACATGCTCCTGTCTTCTCCATCTTCTAACTGTGTTTCCTTTCACCTTTGACGCTTCCTTAAGGATCGAACAAATCCATTCCATCGATTTCTGACTAAAGCTAGCTCTGCTCATCATGATCCTTCCTCTCTCAGTCCAGTCATACCACATCTCTGCTCATGATTCATCTCTAGCTATGTCATGAGACTTGAATCCCATTGTGAAGAAAATCATATCTTCATCCATTGATTAGAAGAAAAGGAAAATAGGTTAGAAGAAAAAGAAGATTATGCCGGTTTGAAAGAAAGAAAGAAAGAGGAGAGGATTCCGGTGACAAAAGGTCACCGGAAGGGAGTTCTGCTATCCTAGATTAGGAGAGAGAGATTTTGGGGACATGTGCCTGGGAGAACTTTTTTTGACATTAAAGCTGAGGTAGAGCCTATTTGGAAAGATTAGCCAAACGGCTTATTGACAAGAGGCTAAAGGGACAACCAGGGACAAAAAGAACATTATTTAGAGTCAAGGAAGGTAAGGGATTGGCTTGACAGACTCCGGCTGCCATGGTCTGAGAACCATTAGCTAATGTAACAGTGAAGGGACTGAGAGTAAGTAATACTAGACAATAAAGATTTGTTACCAGAAATGTGGTCAGAAGCACCTGAGTCCATAACCCAAGGGCCAAGTGTGGTGGACTGTGAGATACAAGCAACAGGATTAACGGGATCACCAACTTAGGCAACAGAAGCTATTGATGAAGAGGTCTTCTTACTCGCTTGATACTGCAGAAAGTCATTGTATTCTACCTCAGAAAAAGAGAACAATTGATTGGTGGGATTACCAATTTATTCAGTTTGAGTAACATGAGCATTCTTTGGTTTACCATGTAGAGAGTAGCACACCTCACGGGTATGACCCAATTTGTTGCAATGACCACATCTGGTCGTTGTTTCCCATGTCGGCCTCCATGCCATTTTCCAGTCTGAAATGCAGTCTGAGATGCTAGGACAGAAGAATCTGCAGGTGGAACTAGATGACTAGACGACATAGGTGGTGCAGCTAGTCGTAACAATCGAGCAAACTGGTCATCCATAACAAGATCAGTAGAGCTAGCCAAAATTTGATCTCGCACTAAATCAAGATCAGATGGAAGTCCAGCAAGTGTAACAACTAGAAACATCTTCTGACACTGCTCTAATTGCTTTTCAACATTTCGAGTAGCGGGCATTAACTCATTAAATTCCTCCATAACCGCCTAAACCTGTCCAAGATAAGTTGACATATCCAAGTCCTGCTTTTTAAGGTTAGTCAACCGAGAAATCACATTATAAAAGCAGGATATGTCATTTGTGTATAGCCCATGAGCCTTTTCCCAAACTAAGAAGCAAGTTTGGAATGGTCGAAACAATGGCATCAACTTTGAATCAATAGATTTCCATAACATACTACACAAATTGAGCACCAATCTTCTCCCATTCGTCCCTATCTTTTAGGGTAATATCCTTGGCCTGTGTATTCAAGTGATCCTGAACACCTTGTCCCTTGCACCATAATTGAACAGAGGAGGACCAAGATATTGTTTGCACTACCTGTCAAAGGTTCTGTGGTGATGCCATGGTTTGGGCTGGTGGAACTCACAAATTTAGTGCTAAACATATCGGATCCGAGAGACATGAAAAAAAGATCTATTAGTGTTCAAAAATAAAGTAAATTCTGGGGAAAAAACTGAAGAACAGATCTGGAAAACTGGAGAAGATCTGGAAAACTGGAGAATTGCTTGTTGTCTTGCGGAAAAAGTTGCTGGAAAAAAAAAAAACTACCAGAAAAGTGGCTGAGAAACACAATCTGCAAGGATTCCGATCGTAATGGTGGTACTGGTATATGCACAATACCCCCTGGAGAGTGTCGGAATCGCAGAACAATGGAGGTTTTGCTGGAAAAAAAAATTCAGCAATTTTGTTCTCTTATTATATTTATTTTCTCACTAAAGAAAGCTCTTATACCCTGTGAAGATGGATCTTGGGCCTAACTCAACCTCAAAATCTAGCTTATGAGGGGAGGATTGTCCAAGTCCATATAAGGAGACCAAATTCCCATCCCTTTTCCAATGTGGGAATTCTTAACAATTATTTATATATGGAATTAAATATTTTATTTTATTGGTATTAATTGGGCCGCACTTCAAAAAGGCGAGCGCCTCGCCTTGTGGAAAGGCAAACCCTTGTCGCCTTTTATCGCCTTTCGTCGTCCGAAACACTAGTTTAATATAATAACAGATTTTCTAACACCTAGGCTCAGGATGATGACTATATATAGTTTATTCTTATTTTGTAGTTTGTTATGACTCTATTTGTCTTAGAAGTAAAATTGATTCATCTTGATTAAGACTTGTGCCATTTGAGGATTTCTTGCTTATTCCTTGTTTTGCATCTTAACGTAGAACTTGTCTTGTATGTTATTGAAGAGAAATAAAAAATATTGCTCTATTTAGAAGATGATAATATGCTTTCTTTGATATGTTTTGCAAATTTTAGCTTTTTCAGATATTGTTATCACTAGTTAGTCCTTTGAGCCTGTAACATTTTGTTTGATAGCCATATTTTTATCTGGATCCATTTTGTTGAATCCCTAGTTTTGCTTCCTGGAACACTATAGCATAAATTGTGACAAAATTGTTAAATCTAAACAAAGGGATGGTCAAGTGTAATCATCACCAAAGATAACTAGTAAGTGATAAAAGGCCCTTTTTAAAAAAATGTGACATGAAAAAAAAAAAGATAAAGAAAAATTGCTTGAGATAAAAACTGATTGAAATGTTATTGAGATGATGAGAATACTAGTGAAAATAATGGATGAAGAGAGACTAAAAATAAAGAGAAAAAAAAGAATGGGAGTCGTCACACAGAAGTATGGCTTGCAAAGCCATTAGTCAACTGAGGAGGTTCTAGGAACCTTTGATTGTAGTGTGTGGAAAACCATCAGAAGATTATGGCCCCAGTTCAAAGCCAACATCTCACTATAAGTGGGAAATGACAGGAAAATTGAATTCTAGAATGAAATATGGATTGGGAAGAGTGCCTTAAATCACTTTTTCCAGATCTGTTCACTCTACAGGACAATGCCACAATTTCCAATGGTGGAGCCCTCAGGGTTGGAACCTCATTTTCAGGAGAGCACTTAATGATTGGGAGATTGAGAGGATCACTAACCTGTTTCAGGTCCTTCATGCCATTCCAGGCATCTCCAATGAACCTGACAAGCCTATTTGGCGACTGCATAACAAAGGAGTGTTCACAGTAAAGTTATGCTACTGGATAAACAATGCTAATCAATCACAGATTAGATTTTGACCATGGAAGTTAATTTGGAAGGTAAAATTAACTTTAAAAGTCTCAAGTTGCTTGGTTGGTGTGCAGAAAGGCATGTTTGACTCGAGAAGTGCTTCAGAAAAAAGGGAGACAAATCTTTTCAAGGTGCTTCATGTGTGATCAAGATGCAGAGTTAATAGAAATCTATTCCTCCATTGCAAAGTGGCTGCAAACCTGTGGAACATGTTCCGCTGTATACTTGGTGTGTACTGGATAAAGCCAAGGACCACTAAGGACTTATTATATAGCTGGGAGGAGATAGGAAGTAGAGATTCTGGTGAAGATTGGTGGGAGTTAATCCCAGCTTGCATTAGGTGGACTCTGTGGAAATAAAGAAATGCAAGATGATTTGAGGATACGAGAAACAACATCCAAAAGATTAGAATGAATTGCTTTAGCCTTTTGTATTTTTGGTGTAAACAAAATATGGTGGGGGATATAGAACTTTTTGTTGATTTCCATGGAAATTTGTAATCTCCCATAAGTTAGTTTTGATAAGCTCTGATGAGATTGTAAGTGACCTATGCTCATCATTTGTATGATGATGAGAGCCTATTGTGAATACACAGTTACCTTTATCTCAAAATAAAATTATTTATTGAATCATTGCAATTAGAAGTAATCAACCAAACCACTTCTTTGTGAAAACACTAGTTCTTTGTGTAATAGTAGTTTATCAGAAATATTTTTCAATCATCAGTCCTTGTGGGATCCAACCTTTGATTGTTTACAATTGTTGTATTACTTGAGCAACCACGTACACTTGTGTGTGCAGGAGCAACACAGGGCCGTCAAAGTAATTTCATTGTTTAATAAAGGCCATCAAGGTATACTCATAAAGTCAGATTAATAAGTCAACTTTAAACAAATTCTCACTTTCTCTTATTGTTACCCTTTTTTTTGCTCTACCCACATTGAATTTGTCCGCTACAAAGCGAGTTATACTTGTATAATATAGTGAGATAAATGGGGGATCAAGACAAAAAATTAGTTACGAGGAACCCAACTCTCAAAAGTTCACACCGTCACCATCTATTAGCAATCTATGGAAGGTCAATGGCTTCACATGCAGCATATGGCATCTGATGAGGCAGCACGACTTCCACTCGTCTCTCTCTCTCTCTCTCTCCCTCCCTCTCTCTCTCTCTCTCTCTCTCTCTCTCTCTCTCTCTCTCTCTCACACACACACACACACATATATCAAGGTCAGTGATCAAACATATGCACACGAGAAGCCTCTGTAAGATTCTTCTGCTTTCTATTTCTAGCACATGAACTGGAACTTATTTTTGGAGTCACATTCAACACCTAGAATAATGCTAGGTCAGAATCTGTAGCATAGGAATTAAACAGGAAAAGGAAAAAACATAAGAATAGCAATACTGACGTGCTAATTGTTGAAGGCCGATAAAGTCTCAAGCTAAACCTATTTCTAACATCAATTTTGTCAACAAGAGGTCTTGCATAACCTGCACACAGATAACAATGAGAATTAACCATTTATAGATGAACCAGTGAATTAAGGAAGATAACAAAATAAATCTCAAATTAACGGGCCAACCTTCAAGCCCAGCAGTAAACAAGACAAGATTGGCAAATTCACTGAGTTCTTTTAGAAACTCATGCAATCCAGGACGTTCAAAAACTGTGACATAATTGATCTTAGGTTTGCCTTCGCATTCCTAAAACCATCCAGAATATATGAGATAAAAAAATTCAAGGAACTTGCCAGATAATCACTCAATCATAAACAGAAGTGAAAATATAACCTTGTCTGAAGATGTGCACTCAAGCTCAAACCACTTTAATCCAGCCTCTGTAGCCTGGGTGCGTACGTTATTGGGCAAACTTGATGTCTCATAGGCACAAACTAAAGTTTCATCCAAGTCAAGAACCACCTACAAGCAATATTTAAGAACTTGAGAAAAAGCTCAAAAAGAACATTTTGCTAAACAAAGAAAATGACCCAGTCGTTCAACCAATCTAGTGCACTTAGTACTAAGAAATTCAATAAATAATTTTACTATCTGCTTATCTGACAGCCCACCAAGATTATATTAACCCATCTCTAAGTCCCCCAATCTCTCTTAGTAGTCAACTTTCTGTAAAAATTGATCATAATACTCTTACAGATTCTAGAACGTCTTTGAGCTTTAACTTTATTCCATCAAATGAAGGGTATCAATTCTTCAAACCAAGAGGTAACCCTATTTTATTTTATTTTTTGATAAAGGTAAAGTAACCAAGAGGTAACCCTATTCCAAAGCGTGCATGAGGTTTCCTTCAATCTGGTGGTCCCAACAAAAATAAATCATTAGAGCTTGTGGCCTCAGTTGGCCAATTCTAAAAATCTCTTCAGATGATCAAGGGAGCTCCGTTTTCAGTAGATGAGATAAGGATGAAAGATATTATCTCAATGCTTTTTTTCACATAACTCTTAGCAGTCCCCTAAAACCGGTACTAATGAATCTATAGTTCTGAAATTTTCATCGACCGGAGGGGTTTATTTGAAAAAAAGGAAGTATGTCGGGAAGAGGGCATTTAGTAGCAAAATGCAAGACTGAAAGCACCACAAAGCATGCAGACTCTTCCCCCTCTGCAATTGCAATTCGCATTGAATCTACCACTGATCAAAAAAGACCCAGCAAGCAGAACATAGGATACCAAAACAGCTGCTATGCTAACAATGTATTAACTTTTCAGGGAAATATCAGGGTTAACAGAGGTCCTACTAACAAAGAACTAGAACATACAGGAAGAGCTACAAGACACAAAAGAAACGCCAATGAATCAACTACACCTTTGTAGCAAAATAATTGGAGTTGGCTATATGAATCCTCTATAACAACACTGGTCACAACAGAAATGCCACATCATAAATATTCAGATGATATAGCAAGCCATGGAATTAACATCAGTCACATTATTTTTCCTTTTGGATAAGTAGCATCAGTCACAATTTAAGCAGCATACAAGTAGCAGATCAGCATATAGACAGGACCATTCAGCTCCAACAACTCCTAAAGTTTAGACCTCTTCCATCAATTCTCAGGGTCTCTCTTAATTTACAGCTACTCTCGGACATGGGCAACATAAAAAAGGAACAGAAGACACAAATAGTCACCTTAGGACTTGTTCTTTTTAATTTTGGTGAAGTAGCTTCATCGATGGCATCAAGAAGATGCAAAAGTAGTACAAAAGAGAGTAAAAAAAAATTGTCTCAGAAAAAAGGAGTTGTGTTAGAAGAACAATAGGGATGAGAGAATTTTAGATTTCATTGAAGATATGGGGCTAATTGATCTTCAAATGGAAAATCCAACATACACCTGGTACAAAGGGGACAACCATGAAGTAGCTTCCAAAATAGATAGAATCTTGTTTTCAAAAGAATGGAATGAAAGCTTCAACAACTTGAAAGTAATCCCACTTCAAAGGATTATTTCAGATCATGTACAATCCCTACAAAGTGGAACTTGGAACAAAAATAAAAGGTATTTCAAGTTCGAAAATTGGTGGCTAGATACTAAGGGGTTCACAGATAGAGTCAGAGACTGGTTATTCTAAGACGATCACTTAGTTAATAAAAGGGAAAAGGGGCAAATATACCCCCGAACTTTCGAAAATGGTATGTCAATACCCTCCGTTATACTTTTCGTCCACTAGAGCCCTTGCCGTCCAATAATTAGTACACATTTACCCCTCCCACTAATGGAACACTCATTGTGTACACGTGTCGCAATCCTACGCCACAACCCGAATTGACCAATTTTTTAACCCAAATTTCAAAATCCACCCATTTAACCCACCCGATTTACCCACGAATAAACTCTTTGAAATCCTAAAGAAAAATCCTAAAATTTATTTATTTATGTTAAACTTTACACGCATTTTAAAAATTATGATTGTAATAGGAATTTTATTGTAATACTCCTATTAATTAATGGATTGTTTTGGTAAAACTTAATTTTTGAAATTATTCTTTCAACAACTTAACTTCCTAATCACTTTCCCTTAACAACATGGGTCCCATATTTTCCATCATTCTTCTTCTGTAATTCTTCTTCTCTAATTCTTCAGTTGATTTCTTCAAAATTCTTCTACTATTGTTCCTCTAGTTCCTGCAAGGAAGAAAAACTGGAAATTTCATGGAGTAAAAGGCATCAAAATCATCACCTCCACCACTCTCCTCCTCCGCTGCCGCCGTCTTCTTCTATTGCTCCGCCCTTTCCTACCCTTCCCCCACCACCTCCCCACCCAACCTACTCCTTACCTGCAGCTTCTACAACACCTCCCCCTTCCCGAAATCCTTATCATTTACTAACTCCTCCTTCCCGAAATCCTTATCCTTAGCCTCCGCCGCCACCTCCACTGCCGTGGTCGGCGGTGCCGTATGTGGATTACTAAAATGCGAAGAAGATTAAAAATGATGTTAATGTTGATAAGGATACTATCAGGGTTCATGTTGATGAATTCAATAAGGATTTCCATTTTTCTTTAGGATTTTAGAGAGTTTATTTGTGGGTAAATCAGGTGGGTTAAATGGGTTATGGGTGGGTTTTGAAATTTGGGTTAAAAAATTGGTCAATTCGAGTTGTGGCGTAAGATTGCACCACGTGTACACAATAAGTGTTCCGTTAGTGGGAGGGGTAAATATGTACTTATTATTGGACGGCAAGGACTTTGATGGACGAAAAGTATGACGAAGGGTATTGACATACCATTTTTGAAAGTTCGGGGGTATATTTGTCCCTTTTCCCTTAATAAAATGATTCAAAGTTGATAAACCAACAAAATTTCTGTTCATTTTTATACACAAACACCAAAAAAAATGCTTGCAGGGATCATTCTCCAGATATCAGATAGCTTTATAAACCTTCCATGTGCTCCAGTTTTCAATGGCTCTCTTAATACTCTGAGGCCCAGCAAGCCATCTTCCCAATAGACAAAAGAAAATAATCACAATAAAGGATACAAGAACAAAAAGAAGAAACTAAAAGAAACTATACATGTTTAAAACAAAAAAAGAAATCAAAAGAAACAATATAAAAACTACCGGCAATAACTAGAATCAGCATATGCTATTTCTTGTAAATCATAGCAATTACCCCTTTCATTTCACATATATATTCTGAAATATTGACATTCAATAAAGATTCTGTTCGTTCCCGTTTTTCATCAATGCCATATTTCACACTTTTTCTGTCCTCCCATCCATCACAACTTCCCTCTTCATTCATATCGGTTATCTTCTTCTTTGATATGTTACTTCCTTCCCATTATCAAGTTGCAATTTCCATTAAATACCTCCATCCTAATACATAAGAATTTTTTAATTGTTCGTTATATACATAGCCTACACAAGCAAGTGTCACGTCTGATCTTCTATTTGCAGTTTGTCTATGTTAAAGGCTTAAAGCACACTATTTTTTTTTTTTTGTTTTGATGAGGTAATTAGTTCTATTTTTATTTTATTTTTAAACTGGTAAGGTTGAATTATTCAGCATTAAGGGTATGCTGGCTACCTCCAAAAACGGATAATTACAGATTTCCTATCAAATCTATAATCTGGTCTATATCATCTATACAAAGCTGTTTACACCAAAAAAGTAGAGATACTATACAATTCCATTTAACTTTGTGGATGGAATTGGATCTATCTTCAAAACATCTTCCATTTCTTTCCAGACTGACCACCATACACATGATGGTATTAGCTTCCACCATCTCTTTTGACTCTTACTGCCTCCCCTCTTAATCCAACAGCTCAACAGATCTGATGTATGTTCTGGCATTGTCCAGTTCATGCTTGTGATGTTGAGAAACAAGTTCCAAATTTGAGCAGTAAACAGATGGTAATTAGTTCTATTGCAGGCATCAAGTAGATACATAATAGTTACAAAAGCTTAGTAGCAAAAGGTCAGCTCTCCTTTACATTGTTAGTTAAGAGTCAAGGAGCTGACAAAGTTCAGAAATGAATCAGGGGAATCAAGAGGGGATAAATAAACCCAATTATACAAAAACATGAGGCAATTAGCTTTTAAAGATGGGCTTAAAATACACTATCGGACTACCTACAATGACTTAGGTAGTCCAATAGTTTAAAACACACTATTGGACTACCTAAGTCATTGTAGTTTAGCGTGCTTCCACCTCACTTGGTGCCCCTGGGGATGGAGGTGGTTTTCCCATCCCATATGAGGCCTCTTCAACATACATACATACATACATACACTAATTAAAGTATTAGATATAACAGATCCTGCAATATCCGAGCCTGTAGCAAAGCCCAACCACAGCCATGTCGGACTGCATAACTAAAACTTTGCTAACCGATTCATATGTTGATATCATTTGTCCTATTAATCTGATTTGCATGCCATAGTTGCACTATCGGCAGTAAACCTTTCTAAGCATGCCAACTTCCAATAGACAAAACAAAAAAATATATATAAAAATAGAATCAAAAAAGAAACCAAAAGAAAAAAACTAGGACTACAAGCAACAAGGAAAACCAAGCCACTCCTACTTCTTGTAAACCAGAACATGTTCCCCTGTACACTCAAACCTTTTTATAGTGGCAGCATTTGTCTAAATATTTTATAGCTGCTGTAGTGAGGTGTTGTTATATATGTATACTAGTAGTTGACGTTTACAAAAATATGCAAAATTAGAAAGATTATGAATGTAAAAAAGGCAAACATCAATTGTGGTCTTTTTTCTCTCAAAAGATAAAAGGCAAACAGCAATAGTCTTTCCTCGTGAAGTTATGACCAGAACTGATGAAAATTTACTGTGTGCATGACATTAATGATGATTATCACAAATATTTTGATCTTGTATATTTCTTACAAAATATTTGAGTATAACCGTTATAGAGCGGTAATTTGACAAAGAGTATACTGCTATAATGAATGTCCTTCCTCTTGTAGTTCGAATGTTGTCATAGAGAATTAAAATATAACATCAAAAAATAGTTTTGAGAAAATCAAGCCGTCATATTAAACTGTCGTTATAACGAATGACAACTATAGAGAGGGTTGACTGTATATTCCGACATATCAGTACTTATACACATTGCACTAGCCCAATATTTCATCAATTTCATACTTTTCTTGTCCATTTCATAGTTCACTGCCCTTCTTGAACTACCTTCCCTTTATTCAGTTGTAATTTCATTGGCTTTTTGAAAGTAACTTATAAGCTAAAAGTTAAAAGTCATAAGTTGGTAATACCCAACTTTAGGTTTTTAGCTTATTCTTGTACTGTTTCAGCCTAAAAAAAGTGCGTAAAAACACTTTTTGTCATTCACAAATGCCTCAAAAAAATTTAAAAAAAAAGAGCTTAGAAGTCAAAAGCTACTTGAAATAAGCCAATTCAAACATCCTCGTATGCAATGGCATGTGTGATCTTCCCTTCCAGCTAGTCTGTAACAATTACATCACTAAACCACCTTTGCTATTGTCACTTAGCTTGCTTCGGACTCATATGGCTCCTCTACCGATGGAGAAGGAGTACCACATCCTATATGTTCCACTAACATACATACATGGAAGTAATGGTAATATTTTGAAGCAGAATTAGAGATCCTCTACAATACCAAAAAGGAAAACAATTCTACACATCACCACCTCCTAGGAAATAAATTGGGGAAAAGCATGCACATGCATGTCACAACAACAACATAACTAGTGTAAGACCCCACTTGAGGAGGGTAGGATGTATTTAGACCTTACCCCTATCTTTGTGGGGTAGAGAGGCTGTTTCCGATAAGACCCTCTGCTCAAAGTTTGGTTTCTTCAGTGAACAGTGAACATAATTTAATGTTAACTTGATTTGGTTGCAGTGTAAACTAGATTTGGGAATTAAAATTTAACTGTTTATCCCCATGCATTGCTCTTTCACATTGAATCATTAAGCAACTTCCCTTTCTTGTTATTTTCATCTACTGTTTCCTTTGGTACTTATGGTTATTACAACACTAATTAAGCAAGAAAAAAGTTACACGAGATGACCTACGGTAAAACTCCTTAGTCCTTACCAAGTGGAAACGTAACAGTAACCTGTTCATGCACCCAAGAACCGATTATTAGCTAGATGTGCAAACTGAAATAGAGATAGCAGCTCTAGAGTAGCAGTGCCAGAATATTTAGATACGTGAGGAGTCTTAGTAATTTTCATTTAGTGTTGCTCAATATATTCTTTCATCTTGTTAAATAAGGTCGAGAATAAGCTTTAAAATATTTGTATAGGAAGGTTGCTTACCGTGAGTCTTTGCTCTCCGTTAGCATCTGGAACTCTTCCGGCGGCGATTTGCAAGGTAGAAACAGTAAGAGGTGGCTGGTGCGGCGGCTCCTGAGACTCCGGCAGCTCAACAATAGGGAGCGGCTTGAACTGCGGCGTAGAAGAAAGGAAAGAGGTATTACGCAAGCCGACATAGGAAAGTACCTGACTGAGAGAAGGCGTTCCTCTAACGATCTGAACAAAGATCTGAAAGAAGAAAAGAAGCCAGTTAAGCAGCGACCTCCACGCAGGTAGAGTCCTCGGAGCGTAAACATCGGCGGCCTGAGCCAGCTCCGCCATAGGTTCACCGGTAAGGAAAGGAGATTCACAGGCTGCTAACGTGCAAATTCTGTGTTGGTAATCGTGGGTCTTCTTCAGTCGCAAATTGGAGTCTGGGCGGAGGTGTAGCTGTCAAGGTGGCGCCTCGACAAACAAGTCATAGTCATTGAATTGAAATGTAGATAGAAGAAGATAGATTAGCCAGAGAAAAAGAAACGATGCATAGGAATCCTCACGCGCCGGTGAAGAGAGTGTCCCTTGACGCTACATGTTGTAGTGCGAATTACAATTAAGTAATATAACAATGTTTTTCTTCTTAATAGTTAGCGACTAGGTAAATTGCCCCTTACGTCACATCTTATTGAAATTTGTAAGGGGAAATGATCAAAATGGTCCTTAATGTATGGGCTTTGATTCCATTTGGTCCTTACTTAATATATGAACTTCATGGAAATGATCTTTTATGTATCATAAATTGTGATCAATTTGGTCCTTAAAATTAATAATTATTTATTTTTTGCCATCAAAATACACTGAATATGTAAAAGATTCGCTCGTTCAAGACTTTCCTTCCCCTATTTTCAAAAATTCCAAAAGGGCACATCAATTTTTTTTAATCAAAAGGGAAAAATCGCTCCGTCAGGGGCGATTTTCTTCTGACAAAATTGACGCCGTTACTCCTTTAAAAAACATAAAAATCGCTGCTGATCCAATTTTTTGTCTTTTTTCTTTAAAATCGCTGCTGTGAATTTTTTTTTTAACAACGCTGCCCCAGTAGCGTTTAAAAAATAGAAATAGCTGCTATAGTAGCCATTTTCTTAAAAAAGTTTTAAAAAAATTTTATTAAAAATTCCCGAGACGAGGACTGCTTAAAAAAATAATGGGAAATCGCTGTCACACGACAGCGATTTCAGTAGAAAAAATTTCTCAATTGAGTTACTTTATAATTTTTTATTGTATACTTTTTGATTGCTAGAAGCAATTGGAAAAGAATAATAAAAATTCTTACTGAAATCGCTGCCTTGGCAGCGATTATTTCGCTACACGTGGAGCGATTTTCATTATTTTTTTAAGCAGTCCTCGCCTCGGGAATTTTTAATTAAAAAAAATTTAAACTTTTTTAAGAAAATGGCTGCTATAGTAGCTATTTCTATTTTTTAAACGCTGCTGGGGCAGCGTTGTTAAAAAAAAATTCACAGCAGCGATTTTTATGTTTTTTAAAGGAGTAACGGCGTCAATTTTGTCAGTAGAGCGATTTTGCCCTTTTGGTTAAAAAAAAATTGATGTGCCCTTTTGGAATTTTTGGAAACAGGGGAAGGAAAGTCTTGAACGAGCGCATCTTTTACATATTCCGTGTATTTTGACGGCAAAAAAAAGAAATATATTAATTTTAGGGTTAAGGACCAAATTGATCACAATTTATGATACATAAAGGACCATTTCCATCAAGTTCATATATTAAGGACCAAATGGAATCAAACCCATACATTAAGGACCATTTTGATCATTTTCTCAAAAAAAAATAATTGTTAATTCTGAAGCTCTACTTATTACTATTATTTTGATTTTTTGATGTCTTTGGGTATATACTTTAGAGAACATATTTTTTGATGTCTTTGGGTATATGCTTGAGAGAACATGTTGAGTCCTCTCTAATTTACCAAAGTTTGTCTTACTTGGTCCCCATTTTGAGTGGTTTTTATTCGACCATTCTGAATTTTACCCAACTTATTTCTTATTTTAAATTGCAATACAAATAGGTTAAACAACATGTAAATCAAACATCGTTCAAGACATCTCTAATTTTCAAAAGTTTGTCAAACTATGTCTTCATTCTTAGTGTCTTCCATTTAATCGTTACGAGAATAGATATATATATCCAATGACTTATTCTTATTCTAACTAGCAACATTAACATGTTAATCAATATGTAGACTAAGTTTTTAAACTTTAAGTTTGTCTTACCACTGGTTCTCTATCAAGAATCATATGATAATTATCAATCGATTTTGTTTTTGGTCTATTATATGTCTTGATCGATCTAGCCACAATTAATTTAATTATCATTAGAAACATTAGCTCATAAGAGTCCATACTCATCATAGTTTCCTTGTTAAAAGTAGATGTAGTCTCTCTGCAAATGAATAGTTCCATATTATATTCAACATGTACTTTATAATATGGAAACTAAATAATTGTTGTGTTGTTAGATAGAATCTATAGTAAGTTCACACAATTTCCAACAAGAATGGCCAGCCTAATAGTTATTCTCACAGTGTTATATTATTTTTTACAGATACGTCACATTATAAGCTAACCCATTTACTTTGTAAAAGAGAATTTCTTTTTAATTCTGCATTTTCTTAAAGTATCAACTTTGTTATCTTGAATTAACGACAATACTATTATTGAATTTCCGGTTTAAACATTATCATACTACTATTGCTAGACTTGGGGCAATCAAACTCCATGTTAGGCTACCAAAATTTTTATTCATTAACGCATTTAAACACTAGAGTAAATCGAGTTAATTACAATTTCATTCCTCACAATTGTCTGCACATCCTAACAACTTATATTTTTCATCTAATTCTTTGTAGCGGGCCATTACTTAACATACAATATTGTTGATCCAACAGGAACATAGTCAACATTAGCATATAGTTGATTAATACGTTCTAAGTATTCCACGCGTTTCTTCCAAGATTAAATCCACACCACTATTTCCTTGGCCTTTTGTTTATATGTTGTTATCTTGCGAGAAAACACATAAAGTGACATATGAAGTTGTCCCAAAATTTTAAAAAGACACTTTAACTATGTGGGGATTCTATTACCCCTAAATAATTTTGAATTGATATTATTACATCATTTTTCGATCAAGCCCAAATCTTTTGAAGCAAGTGTTTTCACACATCAATCATTACATGACACTTGTTAATTTAATTAAAAATATAATATTTTTTCCATTTTAAGTTTTTTCGTTATTTCTCTCTCTCTTACTTTTTGACTTATTTTAATTTTGATTTCATCCTAAATTTCACTTCATCTTCCACCCCTTCGTCAAGTTGAACCCCTTCCCCCTTTTTTTTCTTTTCTTTTTCTTCTTCTGCTCCAGTCAAATTCCTTTCTTTCAATTATTTTTAAAAAAAAAAAAACATACAATTTTCTAGACTTTATTGAATTATTGGTAACAAAATTAATTATTTTTTTAAGAAAATATAAAATTTTGAAGGTATCATCAATTAATTTATCTCTTTTTCATATAGCTTCAAAATTAGAAATGATCATTTTAAAAGAATCAGTGAATTTCCTGAAAATTGAAAGAACTTGATTGAAATCAGTTAAAAAAAACTATAGGAAGAGAGTAAAACTAATAGTAGTAAAAAAAAGAAAAGGAAGGTCAAGTTGTGGTAAAAATGGTGACATTGAAAGTGAAAAGCTTCAATGGAGATGACAATGAATTTTTGAAGAAGAAAGCAGAAAGAAAGCGAAAAAATAATAAGGGAAAAAAGTTAAATTAATAAGAAAAAATAAGAAAATATATTTTATAATAAAATAAAATTATATTAGTTATTTTAGGTGCTCACTCTCTTTGAGATGATGCATACACTCTCTATGTCAGGTGGATAAAAATGATGTAATAATATCAATTCAAGATTGTTTAATGGGGTAATAGGACGCCCACATAGTTAAGATGTCTTTTTGAAAATTCGGGACAAGTTCAGATGTCACGTTATGTCTTTTCTCTTGCACCCAATTTGAAAGATACAGTTTATCCCGACATAGTGTTTTTTCTTGTCTCACACTTTGGTCTTGACACTCCAGTACACTGTTGAAATGAATATGGCACATAGTTAGCACGACAGAGTTTATTGGCTTTCGACATGTCACTAAATAATGTGCCTTATATAGAAAGTTATTAGAACATGTAACTCTATCTAAAAAGGTCCACATTTATGCAGACCATATATAGCAAGGTTACCTATTGTGCGATAGAGATGACACATCCAATAGTGAGGTAGAAAAAGAAACCACGCTGATTTGTGGTACGAGAACTACTAGCAAGATGCATATTTTATACTGTTCTTTATCAACTCGAACCAACGGACCACATCAATCTTCACTATCATAGTTGGCATTATCAGGACTATAATATCTACTACCAATATCAATATCAAGCTTCACAAGTTGATTTTCTATTTCTTAGGCATTCACAGAAGTGTTGGAGTAGGTATTGGTGCCTCTGCCCGGTGCTTCAAGCCTCATTATGAAGTAAAAGATTTTGTTTCCTCATAAGCAAACTTCACTTCATTGTACTGAAGTAGTAGTGATCATGCCACCTTAATTCATTTGAATCCATCGATCCTCACAAGTACCATCAATTGGAAAACGTTAGTTCTTACTCCTATGTAGAAGGTTTGGTTGTCTACGAAGTGATTAATAACCATCGGCCCAACTTTGTTGTGTTTAAAGCATGTAATGAGGGGACACTAAATCAAGAACCATAATACATATAAAATAGGTGGTGAATTGTTCGCACTCAAGTCACATTGCCAAAACGATGTGAATCTAAAGGGTGCTTGGGGGGGGAGGGGGGGGGGGGGCTAATTGGAAGTACAGGGGAATAAAGGTAAACATGAGATAACATTCTATTTGTAAACAAAGCATTAGTTCCATAATCGTTATTCATTATCTGATGTATCTAGTTGCGTTCATGTATAAATGAAGGCTCTTGGTTGCTTTTTGGTTTCTCCGCAGATATTGGATTCACAGTTTTGACATGTAAGTGTGTGCCCTTTCGAGGGGCATTGGAGGTAGTTTTATCGAGTCACAAAAGAAAGACAAGATTAATTGTTGCCAATAACGAAGAAGTAGAAGGTATAATGTCACGCCCCGAGCCTACTGTCATGATCCAATCCATCGGGTTATGCGGGCACCTACTCTAACACCTAGATAGGAGAACCTTTACACCCAATTAAAATATGAAATGCAGAAATAAACAACTTTTCAATATATTAACTCATTTAGTTATGACAACCATTTGTCAACTTGATGAAATACACTGTCTTGGAAAAATACATAAATCCCTCCCTAGGTACAAGAGATTCTAAGAATATGCAATATTTAAATTAACAAGACACAACTCCCATCATACCAAAGAGAGGTAGAAGTTGTTGAAGATCATCTTAGTCTTCACCTAAGAAACATCACTAATCCTGCAACCAAACTATGTCAAGTGGCATATAAAGAGTAGTATTAATACAAACAACATGTACTGATAGGCATCATCGGTTGACCCCGAATCCACCACATAACACTACTAAAAAACTGCTAAAAAATGACGGACAAAAACGCGACGGACGGCGTCGCTCCAAAAAGCGACGTCATTTGTCACGCTGTCCGTCGCTTTTTAATAAAAATAATTATTTATAAAATTATTTTACAAAAAGTGACGGACGGCATCTCTTAGTCCGTCGCTTTTTTTCGCGGAATTTTGAGCCAAATATATATATAATTAATAATCATTTATTTAATATGTATAGCGACGCCGTCCGTCGCTTTTATTAAAAATAATTAAATATAAATTAAAAAGTTAACCACGTTGTCCGTCGCTTTTAATATATTTTATTTTATTAATTATTATTTTATTATAGTGACGGACGGCATCTTTAAGTCCGTCGCTTCTTGGTCAATAATATATGGTCAACACTTAAATAAGTGACGGACAGTGTCGTTTAGTTCGTCGCTTTTTGGTCAAAATGTAGGTCAAACATTTTTAAAAAACCGACGGACAAAGAGACGATGTCCGTCGCTTTTCATTTAATTATGTTACAGCAGTGACGGGTTTTCCCCCAAATTTCCCATTATCTTTCTCTCTCTTCTCTCTCTTCTCTCCCTTCTCGCCCCATCGTCGGACCACCGATTGTCGCCACCACCACCGTTCGTTGCCGGTGCCATCATCCTCCCCCTGTCGCCGGCCAACCCCAGCTGCCACCCCGCCCAAAAGAATTCCCCAACTGCCCCTCCTTCTTGTTATAAGGTTAGGGTTTAACTTTAATTTTTTTTTTTGAATTCTAGTAATTATATTTGATTTCTTAGTTTGTATATTGTTTTAGTTTGTTGAAATGTGTTATTGAATTGTTAATTGTACATTTGATTATTGTTAGTTAAGGAGAGAATTGAGGATTTAGAAGTTAGAAGTTAGATTAGTTTAACATTGATAGTTGAAATTTTGGTTAATTGAATTATATATATATTTTTTAAATAGTGGTTAATTGAATTATATTCTTGAACTTAATTAGAAATTCTTGAACTTGGAAATTCTAGAAATTAGATATGAAGTTGAATATAT